>APFE031368108.1:92183-113458 GCA_000404065.3 Pinus taeda
TTATTAAAAAAATTAAAATTATCACTTCATGCATAGAAAATTAGTCTATTGGGCAAATTTAACCTTTCAAAATTTCCTAGTAAATACATAAAAATAGTTTAAATAATAGACTTTTTAGTACTTTAACCTTTCAAAATTTCCCAGTCAATACATAAAAGTAGTTTAAATAATAGACTTTTTATTACTTTTTGGTGTTTTTTGGTAGGTTTATTTTGTCAATTTTACCCTAAACCTAAGTCTCCTCTTTTTCCATTTTTTGGATATTTTATTTTTTTCAATGTTAACCTCAAATCTAGCAAAAGAGTTTTTAGAATAGTTAACTTGACTTGTATAATTTGTAAAATCAAAATGGTGTTGTATTTATTTATGTGTTCAAGGACACCTTTTAAATTATAAGAATTCACAATATCCACCAAAATTCTATCACCATGGTCCAGTTAGAATAGACAAAACATGTAAGCATATCTTAACTTTTCCATGGTTGAACCTTTTAACTCTACTTTCCAGTTATTCAAAATCTAACAAGAATTTCTTGGAATATGTAATTTACATTATGTAAATGTTTCAATAGCTTTTGGAAATGTTAAATTTATACATTGAATCAAAAATACAATTCAAGTAACAAAGAAAAATCAAAATATTTTTTTTTGGTGAAATATAAACATTCAGTAATTTAAAATACGTCAAACAATAAAATATTCCAATAATTCCAACATTTAGTGATTTAATAATAAAACATAATTCCTACACATTTCTAAATAAAGGCCAACAAAACTATTACTTAGGTTTAAAAATCATTTCCACCAAGTTAAAAATAGTAAAACACTACTTATAAGAGTCGTGATGATGGATCCCTGTTGGGGTTTGAAACGTTGATAGCAAAATGGTTTTTACTGTGAGTTCTCCGGTCACAAAGTTAGAAGATATTAACCACAAAAGTCTTAAACTCCTTTTTACTGTGAGTTCTCCCGTCACAAAGTTAGAAGATATTAACCACAGAAGTCTTAAACTCCTTTTAATAAAGACTCCTACCCATGTTTAAAAACCATTTCCGCTGAATTAAAAACTGTAAGACACTACTTATAAGATGCTTAACTCCTTTTAATCTAAAGGGTGGGATATCTGGCGATCAATTTTCATTTAGGATTTGAACAAATTTTAAAACAACACACGTAGTCGATTTTTTTGTAAAATTTTACCAGGGAGCGATCTACATATCCCATATCAAATACCACAATCTAATTCTGTTTATCGTGAAACAGTATTCCCAATTAAACGGATCTTATTTCGAAACGAAATATGATCCAATCTATAAAATCATGAAATCATGATAGCACGAGTATCTCTTTTCATTTCCATTTTTTAATTAATACTCCGTGATGATACCAAGTTTAGATCCCCACGTTCTCGTAGAAACATACGCGACTGTACACTTTTTACACTTTGTATTAACGCGCTACAGTATCACGGGGATCTAAACAAAAATAGCAAATCCGATATTATTGTGTGTGATATTTTGGTTTCAGTATTTCGTATCAAATTTTCAGGCGTTGTAAAGAATAAGGACCACAAAATTATATAGACCGTACAAAAGTTTCAAGCAGACACAACTTTTAGTTTATTATTGCGTTTGATGATGATCGTTCATGGAAACGCATCGGCTGACAATTTTATAAACTGCAACAAACGAGAAAATCAAATGGCACAGTTTATTATATAAAAAGAGAAAATGATAAAGTATAATATTTTAAAAATCAATTTTTTATTTCAAATGGCTGATCCCTGGACCACGCAGATATTTGGCGATTATGACGATAGGATTGTGGCGGTCTTTGATGCCGCCTTCCTATTATAATTTAATAGGACGAGGCAGTGGAACATCGAAATCATGCGGTGACATGTCGGGACTCGAACCGTTGCCCATTGATACCAACATCTCATTCTTCGGAGTTCCATTTCTACTAGTTTGTCTCAATCCCTGTAAACGGAAATATATTAATTTATTGACAACATATATCCTCTGAGGTCCTAGAGGGCATGTGAGGTATAAATGAGTTTTCTGAATGGATTGGCGTGCACGTTGTCACCCGAGAGGGCTACACTCTGGGGGCCCTCCAAAAGCTACTTAAAAAAGGACCTGAGGGAGACCGCATATACTTCAGTCTGTGTGTGTCCACAAGATGGGTATTTGAAAACGGCAAAAACAAGAGATCCCAGATAGTGGGGTATGCGCCGTATTCATCTTTGACGGAGAAAACAACTTGGAAAAGGCCGGTCAAAGCGATAACGCAGGGTAGTGGAGCAATTGTAAGAAATTTCCTCCCTCAGTGCCCTAGATTTATTTTTTTAGCTATATATTAATCACAATTGGTAATTGGGAGTAGTGTAGTTATTCTCAGGCATCCATGTATAAGATTTACGTTTGAATATTATTAAAATGAATATGAATATAGGTTTACCTCATCTAAATTTAGTAATGATTATCAAGGATATTGAGTTTTATATAAGGATTATATCAAAATTTAAAATAGGTTTTCGAGTTATTATTTCTGACAAACTGATAAGAAAATATAGTTGAACATTTAAAACATTTTTGTATTAAGCTTCTGTCATCTCTATTGAATTAATCAAAGTTTTTTTTCGTAGAAATAACTTAAGAGAAATTTTTGGTTAACGTTTCAAAACCAACTAGTGTGGTTTATCATCAGGACCAGATGAAGGGGCAGACCATGGTCTGTCCCTCATCTTGTCCTCATGATGAACCACAGTGTTTGGTTAGAAAAGCCTTCGCCAAAAATTTCTCTTATGTGATTTCTACTGAAAGACTTTGCTTAATTCAAAACATTCTGGTGGTAATTAAAGTTCTCTTTTACGAATTCCCAAGTAATCATTTTCAGCAGTAAGATTTTTCTTAAATAAAAAGAGATAATCAGCTTCCTTAAATAGTAAATGATTAAATAATAAACCATTAATAATAACTACTTTCACAATTATGTTAATTATCCAAAACAATTGGTAAGGTTTTTGTGGAGTGTTTTAATGACGAGCCATATTAGTCCACACTAGTTAGCTAGAGACTTTAACTCAAAAACAGAATGGAAGGGATTCAGAAGTTTTATATGTAATCTTAAATAAATCTAAACTCTAATATTCTTCAAAGATTATCATTTTTTTTAATTATCATAATTATGATATGAAGTATTATGTAATTATTAAATTTAAGATTCAAATTATCTTATTATAGGAGAGAAACTCAAAAAGACACTTAAAAGTATAGTGACAATTGTCAAAATCAATCAATCTTATGTTATGTGATCATTTTCCATATGAGATTTTTTTTTTTAAATCAAACTGATAATTATTTTTTTAAATAATAGATGATAAAACAATAAAAAATGAATAATAATTATCTTCACAAAATTTTAATTAACAAAAAGAATTAAATTTGTTTTTCTTTATATTAAAATTAAATAAAGACAAATATCCTGATATTGGTTAAAATAAACTGTATGTTACAATTAAGAATTAAACTAGTACATTTACCACTCCTATAAAGTTTGGAAAATAAGAAAATTAACACCAAATTTTTTAAAAAATATATTATTACATTATTTTCCATTTTTGGTTTGTAGTTTTGAACACAGTTTTTCCCTATCTAGAATGGCTTTCCCTTACTATATTTAAATTATTTTAAAAATGATAATATATGATAAAAATTCCCAATTAACTCCCGAATATAATTGTGACAAAATTCTAGTTTAAAAACAAAATGAATTCAATGTACTTACCAAACATATTTATCTACCTACTAAACTGGCATAAATTCTAGTTTAAAAAACAAAATCGAATTCAATGTACTTACCAAACATATTTATCTACCTACTAAACTGGCATAAGAATTTTATTAAAAAGTCCCTTTCAATCCCAACCCACTTCTTAATCATGGCATTCATTGCCTCTATCTATCTCCAATGATGTACAAGATATTTTAATTTTGGAAACTCTAGGTTTAGCCAAATAATATGACACAGATAAGCATATGAAATTCCAGATGGGGATCATCTTGTTTGAGTGTTGTCGCTGCAATGCAATCTATGGGCAGAATTGCAATCTATGGTCACAGTGGAGGGCCAAAAAAAAGGTGTACTGCAAAGTAAAGTAGGAATCGACTGGGAAAGGATAAATGGAGGACCCGACATCCCACGCGCGGACCCAATATACAACCGGAGGTTTGTTTCAGGTAGTGAATGGCCAGCCCAAAAGTAAGTGGCCGGAGCAGAGAGGCGGGGTCATCCACTGCCTTGTCTGTGCAAGGATCCATGTGATAAAGTAGAAATAGGTCCAGAGATTTGGATTTATGTAATGTTTTGATAGCCCACTTTCCCATGGGGATTCGAGAAGACCGTCCCTCTCTGACATTTTTAACCAGGAAGAGAATCCATAGCCACTCCCCGGAAATAGAAAGTGAACACCGGAAAGGATAATAGTCCAGGCTATCTCCTACAGTCAGAGGACTTGCTATTAATATATACCAGGTTTATTAATGGGCTTGGCACTATAGGCTATTCCTTAAATTTAAACAAGTATAAAATCTAAGTAGCATATACTGAAAGGTACATTAGTGACCTATACCATTGTATTTATTAGTTGCCAAGGGGACCCGGGTCTGAGCAAGATTCCATAAAAGCCGACTCTGACCATCGTCAAGATGCATCATCTCAATTCATATCAATCCTCTGTGCTCCTTTCTTTTTTTTCCTCCCATTGCAGAGCCTCATGAGTCTTTGGTACCATCATCACCATTTCCACAGTTTTTAACGACGGAGTTAGAGGGGATGAGCACATGGGAGAGTCTGTGGGTATGGATTGGGAGATATAAGTTATGGACAAAAAGTTGAATTCACAGTGGCGTGGCCCCATCGCTACACGTACACCATCTATCAGTCTCGCCACAATCATATTGCTAACGAGCGCAATCTTTGAATTCTAATATTTTTTCCTAAAATACAGATCTGACAATACTAGTAAATTGTTAATATATATATATATATATATATATATATATATATATATGCGCCTCTCCATACTAGGGTTTCCATCAATGCCTTCTGGACTGACGCCCACGTGCGCGGTAAAGCTTATATCAGTCTCCATCTGGTTTATTAGATTCCCCCTTACCACATACAGCAGAACAAAAATATGATCCGTTGCAGGGTGGCATCATTTGCTCTCTCATGCCCCGTTTTAGTCCTACAGGCATCGTCCTTCGATATAAAAAGCTAAACCTTCGTTTCTGCTTTCTAGCGAGAAAAGTAAGGCATGTATAACAGTTAGGCAGCCCAGATGTTATAGAAATGGCGGTTTTAGCTCGCTCAGGCGTAATTTCGGTGCATGTGTAAACGTAGTAAACATTAGGTTTGCGAAGGGATGGGCTATAATTCTTCCACGTGTCGCACAACATGATCGACCTGGGGAAATATTAAATTCAGGTTGATTCTGTAGGGTTTTGTAGGATAATACAGCATGCACAATAGATCATACAGATTTCATACCTGACAGCTGTTGATATCTGACATTTTGCTTTGTATAATTTAATGTATTCCTTTAACAGCTTCGGACCTAAGAATATGTCATCTTTGTGAAAAGAAAATAAAGGTACGAAGCTAAAAATGTGTCGTTTGTTTTTCTTACTTCTATCTTTTAATATAAAAAGTAAGAATTTAATGATAAATTAATTATAAGAATTTAATGAGATCTAAATAATTTGTATTTTTCTGAACATTCAATAAATTAATTATAAGAATTTACTGAAATCTAAATAATCATATTTTTCTATAATTCTAACGATCATCACCCTTTATTACTATTATAAACATCATTGAAATGTATTATATGTTAAATAGAAAAAATATTAATCAAATTTAAATGATTGTTATCTTTTTTAAAATTTCATAAATCAATTATAATTATAATTAATAAATCTCAATCATTATTTTTATTAAAATTTTATTTTAATAATATAAAAAATAATATACATTAAAAATTTAATAATAAAATAAAATAATTAATATCTAAAAATTTTAAATTTAATTTAAATTTATTAAAAAATCTTCCCTATATTTAGTAGTAATTCATTAAAAAAAAAATAAATTAAATCAAATGTGTTCATGAAAATGCAACATGGTAAAAAAATAATTTTTTTCACATCACATTAAAAAAAAAAAATTCACATTGTGATATTATAATAAGTTAAAAGCCATATATATATTTATGAATATTAAAAAAATTATATAAAAAAAATTAAACTTATAATGAAAAAATAATAATTTATTAGAATAATTTATTTAATTTCCAACATGAATGATTAAGCATTTAAGAATATAAAAAATTGTGAAAAATAAAATAAAATAAAATTTTATTGTGTAAATCATTAATTCATTCTTTCAGAATAAGATGATCAAACAACTCAATAATCCACTTTGCACGGTAAAAGTTATTACATGCATTTTCAACAGAGGATGTACCCACTCAAGTAATAAATATAACAATATTGATAAGACATAACTTATATTGTTATTAGGGATTTGAAATGAGTGAGAAAAATAACAACTATTCAACCAAACACATGAGATAACCTTATTGACATATAAAAATATAAATATCACAAATACAATATGTACATAAAAAAAATATAATATGTAAATAATGAAATATATATATACATAAAATTTGATGATGATGATGATGATGATGATGATGATGATGATGATGATGATGATGATGATGATGATGATGATGATGATGATGATGATGATGATGATGATGATGATGATGATGATGATGATGATGATGATGATGATGATGATGATGATGATGATGATGATGATGATGATGATGATGATGATGATGATGATGATGCACTGAGACCAAATTGGTTTATCTGACCTATAATTTTCTAAGTTTTTAATTGACTGGCTCCTCGTGGGTGCTGTAGCTTTCTTTTTTTTCTCTACGGTCTTCCAACTTCCTTTATCTTGCATCTCCTTCCTCGACCCTCCTTTATCTTGCATCTCCTTCCTCTCTTCTGGTTCTTCGGATATTGGCGTCCTTTTGAAGATAGTCGGAGAAGAAGTTTGGTCTAGAAGATAGATGAAAAAGTAAACGAAAACATTTAATGAAATTTGTATGGGATACTAACTTGTTTATTGATCTAAATAATTTTATGAATTAAAAGAAATTATTTATTAAAATTGTTTTTAGATACTATTATATTTTGAAATAATTGTTGATACAGAGATAAATTTATATAATGTAAATTAAATTTAATTTTAATTTTTTTACAAATTTATAAATTTGAAATCAATATTAATTCCAAAATAAATTAAAGGTAAAAAATAGTTTTATTTTAATATTATATATTTTTTTTCATTATACCATTAACTTAATTATTAATTATTTATTTATTATATTTATAAACCTTAATGCATATTTAAGATTTATGTTTTTGTAGAGGTTGAGGCTTCTTTGATCCATATCAAGGTTTATGAGAGATTTTTCCGGCAAAAATGCACATGCAGAAACGCATTTGTTGACGCATTTCAAACCAGCTAGTGTGGTATTCATCGTGAAGACAACGTTAGTTTCTCATGTGATTTTTGCAGAAAAGTCTCTCATAAAATTTATGTTTTTAATAATAAAAAATAAATAAACAAAATTGTAAATTGGAATATATGTAAATTTGGAAATGACAGATGTGTTTAAAAGAATTTATATATTAAAAAACTAAATTAATAAATAAATGTTATTTTTAATTGAATTTATACAAGAAATAAATAATTTAACATTTATTGATATTTTTAATTTATAAAAAATAATTATACAGATATATAAAAATTTAAAATATAAATATTTTAATTATAATATTTAATCAACGGATGAATTTTCCTATCTAATTTATATCTATTATATTATAGTATGTGTTAATATAAATATATGTTTTGATTATAGTATGTGTTTAATATAATATATGTTTTAAAAATTAAATGTTTTAATATTACCATTTTTTTTACTAGTAAATTTAATTTAAGCAAAGAAAAAAAAAAAAAAAAGACGAAATGAAAAAATTTACCATAGCTAAAATATGAATAAATAAATTAAATAATATAATTCTTTTTCTTAATAATATAATGAGAAAATAATAAATGAATTTTTAAAATTTAATTTACTAATTGATCTAAAATTAAACTAAATTTAATATAATAATATATGAAGAGGTTTATATATAGTTAATCTAATTCCAATATCAGGGTGATGGTATATGTTTTCTTTGTCTTTAATATTACAAATTTTTATAAACAAAAATAAACGGTTATTAAATAAAAGAAAAAAATAACTAACATATCTATGGGATTGTGGTTAGTCTTGATAATTATAGCAATATGTGGAGATTTGTAATTTTTTTTATAAAATATTTTATTTTAAATTTTAAATATGATACTTGATTGCATTTTCTATTTTGAATGAAATGTGTAATTTTTTTAATATTAAAATATATCTCAATAGCAATGTTCCATAAAATATTTGAATTTCTATGTTTTGAGTTGAGAGTATTAAAATTTATGATTTGAAATATGAATAGATATATCTATAAGTTTGAGTGGGCCTAATGGTTAAGAGTATGTGTTTCTTCTTAAGAGGTCACAAGTTCAAAACCAGTGAGTGTAGAGTATGTATGTCTTTGTAGACTTAACTCTCTATGGAGAGGTGGATCATGTGTCCCTTGTCTCACAAACAAACAAGAAAGTCTCGTACACCAATTAAAAATTCAAATAATTTTTTTCAATATTTTGGAAAAGATTATCTATCAATCCTGCACAATGAAATTTACGAGTCCATTAAAAAAAAGGGGTTATATGTCAATTGATCTGCTAATAATGAAAGTTTAAAATTATGCATTTAAAAGAAACTGGACTTTAAATTAGTTTCGAGTGGAGTGAATGAAATTCTGTTGATTTATGCTCGGGAAAGTAGAAAGTGTAATGGGTGAACAACTTCTCTAAATACGAGAGTTAAATCCTAGAGTTAAATCCAGATCAATATAGATCGAAACACTTAAACCTTTGTAGGTAACTTTGTCAATTCAGGAGTCTCAGCAATGACAACCGTTGGTGTTTCTCAACCGAAGACCAGCATTCGGAATTATCTTTTGGGTATAGATTAAATGTTTTAAGCTTTCTTCATAAAAAATATCTGGTTGGTGAAATAGCTGACCGAATGAATTGTTTCCCGTCTTGATCCGTCCATTAGTCAAAGTTCATTATTAAAACAATATGTACTCCTCGTCTACTGTACAGTTTATCAGCGTACGGGAATTTATTAGGATTTACATGTAGCATTAATTAAAATTTAATAGAATGATGCTTGAATGATTGCTCGCAATTCAGAATCAGAATCCGGCCTGACTTGCTTTGCTTCCGTTTACTTTAATCCGAATACAGTCAGTCAACGGAATTTGTAAAAAGAAGAATGAGATGTGCGTGACCAGAACTTTACGAAATTTTTGTTATCGAGTGTTTCGTGTGGTCTAATCTTCAGGACCCACCCCCACGCCCGGCAATAATTCATCCACTGCACAAAATAATACTATCTGCTTCTGTGTATGTATGAAAGCTCAGATAGGTTTGAAAACTTTGGCCACATGATGTAATTCCGCACTAAGAAGCTGATGGCCCACTCTTCCAAATTCCTCAGAAACTCTGTGGGCCTGTAACACAACTACTCCATTCGCCATGGTTAGATGTGAGGTGTTACTGTCGCCGGAGAGGGACGGTACAGAGAGAGACAACTAACATACAGCTAACAAAAGCATTTCTCTTTCTCCTAAAGACAAAAGAGAACACGACGTTCCAACCGTGTGTCTGAGAACGATATTCCTTTGCTTTATTCTTAGATAAACCCTGCCCTTTTTGTCTTGTTCCAGTGCGCTGCAGCTAAGGCGATAAGCAGTGAGAGTATGTTCTATTTATGACACTATGTATATATATATGACAGTAATATACAACAATGTCGACGGATTTGGATAGATTGTTTCTTTGGGAGATTATTTCGATTGCTGATTTGTTAAATATTGGTTAATAAGATGGATGTATTTTTAGAGATTTTTCAGCCTAAATCACATAAGAATTTATTTGTAGATGCGTTTTTAATTAACTAGTGTGGTTCATCGTCAAGACAAGTTGGTTTGACGATGAACTACACTAGTTGTTTCGAAACGTGTCGACAAATGAATTCTTATGTGATTTACGCTGAAGAATCTCTCAAAAATTTGATATGGATCACAGAAGCCTCAATTCTACAAGATGGATGTAGTTGAAAGTATGTTCTATTTATGACATTATGTGTATATATGATAGTAATATAAAATAATGTAGGGAGGTTTGAAAAGACGGTTTTTGGTTCAAGATTATTTTGATTGCTGATTTGTTGAATATTTGATAATAAGATGAATGTGGTTGTGATTAAATAATTGAACTTGCCCATATTTGTCTGATTGTCAAATATTTGGCCATGTTTAATTTCAACCATATACCCTTATTTAGTAAAACATTCATTCATTAAATAATTAGTAATATACTATTTGCTAAAACATTCTTCAATACTAAATCATTTATTAAACAAAATCATTCATTCAATTCTTTAAAATGTTATTATTAAACCTAATCATCATATAACCTCAAGCAATCTCAAAAATATTTTTATTTATAAAACACAAAACTACCTTTTATGACACCATTTAACCAGTAGAATCTCTAAAAATATAAATACTCTATCCCTATGGATTACCGCATACATATCCACTCAAAACTAACCTAACGGAACAGAACCCTAATTCATGCCTTAAGATGAGACAAAAGAAAAGCGCTTGCTCATCTCACGCTTCCAACGATCCAACAACCGGTCGACAAAAACCAAATACTTTACAGAGGGCCCGGCCTAATCGATGTGACTAACCAACTTAACACATTTGAATTCTTTCCAAGTCCTACTATAATACAAAATAAAAACAAAATTTGTATTGATAACACGGATTTGATTGCATGTCAAACTAAAAATGAAAAGGAGAGGTGGCATTTTTTTCTTCCACCCGGGGACCCTTGGCAGCTGAATTAAGAATACGCCACTTGTCTCCTGGCACCAAGAGTGCAATAAAGTTTGAATCCAAGAAAATCAAATGGAAAGTCCGAAAGCAAACGCATACGGAAAGAAGTGATAAATCCAATCGCCTTATCTGGTTGCATTCAACCCCACTAATCTTTTCACTTCGAAGGGACTCTAATTCATCATTTAGGTTCTAAGCACATGTAAAAAGTAGTCTGTGCAGAGAATCAGATGATTGCATTTAGAGTGGTGACACGAGTCTTTATGATGTCATATGTTAAAATATGTAAAATTAATAAATAAATAATTGTTAATAAATATAAGTTTTTAATTTAAAATTAAAATAGAAACTAAATCCTATGATCATTTGTATCATCAATAATAATAAATAATTATTAAAAAATATAGTTTTTTAATTTAAAATTAAAATAGAAACTAAAACCTATGATCATTTGTATCATCAATAGTCTGTACGTTGCAGCAATTATAACTCCCTTACATGCTATAATAACCTATAAGTCATTTGCATTAAAAATATATTAAAACTAATTTAGTATTTATTGTATAGTTTTTAAATGATAATGATGATAATAAACTAGTTTATGGGAATTATATTAGCTGAAAATTTTAAAATTTTGAGACCTGAAAAAGTTTTTAGATAACTTTTTAACATCATCGTTTCTATCAGATATTTTGAAATTTTAATATAATTTAAATAAATAAATAAAATAAACAAATAATATATAATAATATATCTATATATATTTTCAAAATTTAAATATAATTTAAATATAATGAAGAAAATAAATTTAAGTTAAAATGAATTTTAACATATATATATGTATTATTTTAGAAATTTAGAGTACATCATAAATATTTAGGTTGTTAGAGAGGGGAAAAGTATCTCAAACTTTGCAAACTAAACAAACAAGATGAGAGTTGTACGTTTAGCTCTCAAAGTAAACAAGGAAAATATTTTTACATTCAGTAAACACATAAAAGGCTCAAGGCAAGGACAAGAGCCACAACTTTAGACTTAACTTCATTGTTACAAAAAGAACACACGAATTTTGTTTAGATGTGGACTTGATCCAGGTGGATATTGGTGGCCACCCGCCAATTCCACTTGGACCTCCACATTGCTTCTTTCAGTTTCCATAATTGTAGCACAATTTACTATTTTTATTATTTTTTGGGGTCCTAAACTTCCAAAACCATTTTGAGGCCCTAAACGACGTTTATTTTGGAAATCTATTGGCAATGATTTTATGTCTCAAATTTCCTTTTTGGTCATAGTCCTTAGAGAGATCTTTCCAACGGGTTATCATGCGCATCAAACGGAGATAATATGACGAATTCGCAACCCCGGGAAGTTGGCTGTCAAACTCACCCCAATGAGGCCATAAACTCTTGGTGTTATATCTCTTCTGGTTAGGGTTTTGGTTGTTTAGGTTTTGCTCTTATTGTTCAATAATAAAAAGGCCCTTGAGGCTCATTGTAACACAATTCAGAGACATGTAGCCACCACATCTCTTCTCAAAGATAAGCTACCACTGCCCTAGCTAGTTTATTTTCATTTCTATTTGTAAGCATATTTCAATATTTTAGATTAATGAAATGAAGTATTATTTCCACTGCATCTCTGTGTTTATGGTTATCTCTGTAATTTGTTGCGTTCTTGTTTAAATCTAGAGTAGTAGTATCAGAGTGGTCTGCCTTTTCTCTGTGTTTCTTTGCATGTCCCTAATGAGGTCGAGATATAAGGAGTTAGGGCTTGAACTGGTCGAACCTTTGCAAGGCCAACCTCGCAAATCCTGACGACCTCCCGTGGCAGATGAAGAAAGACGAGGGGGCAGAAGATCCTATCAAAATATTGCTCGAAGAAGCCCTCGAGCGACAAATGAACGCGATGATGGATAACTTTGCCCAGATCTTTCAGCGGCTACCCAAAGACGATGCATTGGCTTCCAACAGCTACTTTGGAAATGCCACGCCATTTGTGGTACAAGTTAATTTCAAAATCCCCATATTTGAGGGTTAGATAGACGTAGATGCCGTAGATAAATGGTTAAATCTGCTAGAAGGATATTTTTCTATTCAGGAATTTTCGAGTCGATAAAAGGTTTTTTTCTCTATTCTCAAAGTAGCCCCCCACATTAAGGATTGGTGGGAAACCTACTGTGAGCAGAAGGATGAAAGTACGGGCTCACTGTTTTTAGCCACAACCACTTGGAGTTCATTACGGAATGCCATCAAGGAATAATATTACCCTGTCAAAAGCTATGAGGAAAAATACATAAAGTGGACCACACTGCACCAAGGAAGGGACTAAGATGTTTCGGAGTTCACAAACATTTTTCATACCCTTCGCATACAGTTGGGTATCAAGGACTCTAAGTGCATTTTGTACTCCAGTACCGCAGCTGCCTACACAAATACATCCAGGAAGAGATGGAGTTCTTGAACATCTCCTTGCTTGGCACGGTGTACCGATATGCTGTCAAAATCGAGCAGAAGTTTAAACAAAAGAAGTGAAACTTTGGATCTGCGAATCCGAAGAGCAAAGGAGAAAGCCAAGGCGGGGTGACCCAAGACAACTCGTCGAACCTGCAAGAAAATAACAACACCACGAAGCCAAACAAGGACATAGGAAAGCGGTGTGAGTTCCATAAGAGCTCCACTCACAACACAAGTGAGTGTCGAACCAAGCAGTCGTTGGTGACCGAGTTGAAGGCTTTCGAATTAGATGCATGTTCTGACTCTGAGTCAAAAGCCAATAAGGGGAATGTCAAAGGGAAGCAGATCATTGACGCGGAGCCCAGCGCCATTGTTGCCACCACCAAGATCTAGAAGAATGAGCCCGAAGATCCAAAGGAAGCGAGCATCTTTTCCACTCACAAATGTGGGCGAAGGGTTCACCGATGTGATCCATTGTCAATAGTGGCAGCCAGAAGAACCTCATTTCAACAGAGGTCCTGAAGCGGTTGGGCCTATTGACTACACCACACCAACAGCCATACAGTATCAGGTGGCTTCACAAAGTACGATATCTCTGAGTTCGCCAACAGTGACACCTGTAGCATCAAACCCTTGACAGACGAGGTATTGTGTGATATTGCACCTTTGGATGTTTGTGATGTATTAATAGGCCAGCCATACTCGTGGAGGCGACATGTTGTGTATGAATCAAGGCCTCGTGCTGTTATTATTTCTTTGGGTAATTCATTATACAGGATACCGGAGGTAGCCCCACCTACTGCCACCTCTTTGATCATTGCTAAGGAAGGCAACAAGCTCATCCCACAGACTAGGAAATTTATTTTGTCTGGTTCGCTCCCAAAGTAAGGGGAAGATCGTCGCCACATCCATGACCCCCATGAAGGGTTCCTCCATGCAATAGTAGCAATAGCAGCAGAGGGATACGGTCATGAAAAAACACAGGAACAACTTATCCTTACCCACAAGGCCACCACACAAGTTTCAGGTGGCCGACAAAGTTTGGTTACATATGCAGAAAGCATGCCTTACAAGAGCCCATCAGAAACTTAAACCACTTCGACATGGTCCTTATCGCATTACCAAGGCTATGGGAAACAACGCTTTGGAGCACAACATTCCTCCATTCCTTTGCTTGTACCAAGTGTTCAATGTGTACTACCCTCGACCATATTTCCCACCATTATTGGACACATTAGAGATCGCAGAACAACTCACTAGGGACCAAGTCTAGTAGAAGTTTTCTCACCTCATGGAGGAACTCAACGCAATGGGGACCATTGCTTCCTAAGTGGGGAGGAATGATCCAGGTGGATATTAGTGGCCACTCGCCAATTCCACTTAGACCCCCACCATTGCTTCTTTTAGTTTTTCAGTTTCCTTAATTGTAGCATAGTTTACTATTTTTAGCAATTTTCAAGTGCTAAACCTCCGGAGCCGTTTTGAGGTCCTAAACGATGTTTTTTTGGAAATCTATTGCCAACGATTTTTTGTCTAAAATTGTCTTTCTTGTCGTATTTCTCAGAGAGATATTTCCAATGGGTTATCATGCACGTCAAATGGAGATAATATGACCAAGTCGCGACCCCGGGAAGTTGGTTGTCCTACTCACCCCAACAAGGCCCATATACTCTTGGTGTTACATCTCCTCGGGTTAGGGTTTCGGTTGTTTAGGGTTCGCTCTTATTGTTCAATAATAAAAAATCCCTTCAGCCTCATTGTAACACAGTTTAGAGGCATGTAACCACCACATCTCTTCTTAGAGATAAGCTACCATCGCCCTAGTTGGTTTATTTCCATTTCCATTTGTAAGCATATTTCAATATTTTATATTAATGAAATGAAATATTATTTCCGCTGCATCTCTGTGCTTATGGTTATCTCTGTAATTTGTTGTGTACGTGTTTATATCCAGATCAAGACTAAGTATACCCATTGTCAACCCATGGAAAGCGTTGAAATATCGTAGCAAGAGACACTCTTCATTTCTCAACGCTTTGCACTAGTCACTCCACTTCATCCATTTATCACTTTGGAGACAAAAGTAGGCCTCCTCCACTAAGACTTGAGACAACAACCAAAACTTTGAAACCCTCGGCCGCAAAGCTACTAAGTCACCATTATCTATGAAATGTGAACTTCCAAAGATATCAACACAACCGGTCGACAAGCCCCAAAAATAACTGACCGCTTTTTCCCCATGATAATGATTCTCTGAGGAAGATATGTTGGTTGTAGCTCTTGTGCTGAAGCCTGAAGGATCTAATTGCTCCCCTCCATGAGAATCACAATTAATGTCGCTTTCCACATGCATTAGGTGGGTAGCTATATTGTCCACATAGAACCTCAACTTCTTTAACTTTCTTTTCACGTCTTCAATGGAGGTGAAAATATTATATTTTCTATATACTTGTCTCTCAACACCAACCCCAAAAGCATTTTCATCTGCGAGTGTAGTGCCACCGCATTAAGATATTGTTTTCACCTTCCCCTCATATTAATATGGTTTGGAATCCATTTTGACATGTCCTCCAACAATTACAAGTACAATAGAGATTGTCTCTCCTCCCGAACTTTAATTTCTAGCTCACAGATCTCCTGGCATGTCTCCATAGGAATAGCGTTGAAATAGGATGTTACTATGTCACGAGTGAACAACTTGGTGCCTCATTAACCTGGTTGAGATTTGGCTCCTCCACTTCTTCTTCTCCCTCTCTACCTGAGTAGCATTGTAGGACCAGAAGAGGTTTCCTCCAATTCCTTAAAAAAATTTCCTCGACATCAAAGACACAAAGTCGCTGACTCAACTTAACATTAACAAGACCGCTGAATCACTAGAGAATGTCATCGTAAAAACACCAGCCACATGAATTGACATCTAACACAAACTCATCAACCAAGGGGATGGGAAACTATGTGTTAAGCAAAGACCCATATCCCTTAAAAATTGTACACACCACTCTTAACCCTAGGAGCCACACCCTACTATTGTACTCAATATCCCGAAGAGTAGTAACTAGACCCCACCCCCATCACATGATAGATCTTGTTAGCTAGGTTTCCCAGACTACTCTTAGACTAAAAACACCAATTCAAACTTATCCTAGAGGACATAAACTCAAAATAAGAGACCTAAACATGACTGTAATGCCTCCAAAGACCCCATCCCTCAGAATAAAAGACACTTTCACTAGTTGAGACACAACAATGCAAGTTCTTGTTTCCTCATAAGAACCACATAAACCAAATTGCTCTAAATATGAGAGGACTGGAAGAATTATATGGGGCTTACCACTTCCAATTGCTAGCAATAAGATCTTGCAAAAGGTTGTCAACTCCCTACCTGGATGTAGTCAAGCCAATGAAATCTTACCAAGTGACTAGGATTTGGAAGCACGAGACACTAGGTCTTCCTCCTAGAACATGAACTTGCTCACAACAAGGCCTATGGAATTCCTCGGCCCTACGGAGTCGAAGACTCACCCTCCTTATCAGAAATACACTCCTGACATCTACTACCACGCTACTGAAGCAGAACAAGGAAATAACCCCAACTTCATCATCCTTACCTTTGCAAATGATTTCAAGTTTCCATCTCCATCAACTCATAAACACTATGCCAACTGGAGGGTTGCATGCTCGTGCATGCCAAGTGCCAATTGCATATGGTCTTTATTAATTAACTATTAATACATTGAGAGTGTCCCAACTGGAGGGTTGCATGCTCGTGCATGCCAAGTGCCAATTGCATATGGTCTTCATTAATTAACTATTAATACATTGAGAGTGGTGGACACGGAGTCCCATTCCCCTCACTGCCATTTATAATATCTCATCCGGAAATATTATTGTAAATTATAAATAATAATTTAAAATATATCTAAATTTAATAATAAAAGTAATAATTAATGACTATTTTTATAACAATTTTAATAAAAAAAAAATTCAATTAATAAATAAAAAATATGAAAATTCACAAACTACATATTCTTTTTTTTATATTATTGATATTAGTAATTAATATTAAAAATATTTTTTTGTTGTAATTTTGGTGACTACATCTTCATCATAGTCCATATAATCATCTTCACTGGGGTGAAGAATTTAAACCAGTAACTTTCAGCATCAATGAGTGCCTTAACAACACCCATCACCATCTATCCAAGACCTTATACATAATATTAGAAATCTAATCAAATTTTATAAATTATATTAATAATTATCATAAAAATATCTTATTATATTATTTTTATTTATAATAATAATTTTCTATTTCAATTTTAATAAAAAATTGAATTTATAAGATGAAAATTTATCCATGTAATCAATTGGATCTTAAAATCAAGCACCTCGCGAGTCTCGTTGTCTTTTAAAATAAAATTTGAACACAAGAAGGATGCCATTCACGATACATTTAATTTTGTCAAAGTAGGAATGCCCTAAAATACTAATATTTCAAACTTATTCGAGAAGGAATATTTATTCTTGACATAAAAGCAATATAAGCAGTCTATTCATCTTCAAAAATTACTTTCATGCGCACTCTTGAGAATCATTACATTCAATCATACGTTTTTCTTCTTGGATTTTGTCTACTCATGTTATAGTGCCCATCTTGCACCTGTCTTTCACATCATGGCTTATGTGGAAGTTGAGAAGAGACTTTTTGAGAATTTTGAAGAAGCTATTTTATTAGGATATAAAGAAAAAATAATGTAAAATACAAAGGGATATTTTACAAAAAAATAATATCTCACAGTTATGGTTAGCGTAGGTTAAGAATGTTGTGAGTGATGCATAATTTTAAGGACATTTTTCGACTTTTCTAATAGGATAGAGATAGCTAATTGCATATTTAAGCTTTCTATATATATAATCATTTCCCTTTTCAACTTTCTATTGTAATAATTTAGCTTAATATTCTTTTCATTTGCAATGAGATTGAGTGGATCTATAAAATTTAGTTATTTGTTTATTTCAATTGGTAGTTAGCATGAGAAAGCTGATTAGAAAGCTATAAAAACCCTTTCGCAAGATGAATAAAGGGTTCTCTGAAGAAGATGATTTTGAAAAAGTGGAAATGGGGAGTGGCGGAGGGTAGGGAGTGTCATCACTAGGCCCAGATCCCCCAATTTAAAGGGACACAACTTATTTTAGACTATGATTTTTATTCACTATATTGATAATGATATTGCTTGAGAAAAAATGATTTTAATCACCCCTCCTTGAGAAAAGAATGAATTTTCTCTTTTTGTTCACAATGTGAGACCTCTATATTTTGGTTTTTTTATGACAATATTTAGATGGTTGGATTATTATTTGCATTAATGTCTATGCAAGTGAGGATTAAAATTATTTGATTATGTAAATAAAGTTTAATTATTAATGAATGATGTGCTGGGAATAATTAAGAAATATCATTTAATTAATTGATATTTTTTGTATTTTAGAAAACGCTATTAGCGGTTAAGTTTATATGTGGACCTTCCTAAACATTCTTTTAAAAAAATCTCTATAAGGAAACTACCAATTTAACAATGGCATAATGGGAAAAAAATATTATGCTAAATACCTAGCTAAAGTGAACTTTGAAGTTGGGTAAAAACGAAAGGAAAGAAAAGCACAGTTGGAGCGAAAGGTGTGATTTAAAGAAAAAGAATATTTTTTCTTGTTTTAAATAAAAATCCTAGGTAATTAAAAGGTACAAACCAAAGAAAGATGATGTTAAGGCAAAATTTGTTGGGGAGAACTATAAGAAATCCACAAAGTGATATAATGAGCTTGTTGATTCCTAGAGGCAAAAAGGTTCGAGCTCGAGGAGAATTGTTGGATGCAATTTGTTAACTGAGGGGAACATGATCTTTACTTGAATATTCCCAAGCGAATGATCACAGTTAGAAAAATGTGTTTTCATGATTTCGTGTTGAATTAAGAGTTCGTTATTGTAATTAATGTTATGTCTTTCTTTTGAGTACTTGTGAATTATATTGGGATTTTCTATGATACTTAGACCAATAATTTATTTGAATCGGAACTTAAATATATTTTGTACATGGTTGGTTTGCATGGTTAGAATAATCATTGTGAGTTGAATTGTGCATCTGTTAGCTTTACAAAGATGTTAAAGGATTAATAATTTAAATGTGTAACATAAGTACATAAACTTGATTGACATCAGATAATCCCCACCACACAAATATATATATATATATATATATATATATAAATCTGAATTGGGAAACTTTTGCATGAATTTGAGAAGAATTTATGTAATAAAATTTTTAAATGAAATAATACTAAATTATGGTGTAATTATGAAATAACAAGAATTAATTGGTAAGACTTCTTTCATAAAAGTAATTGGAGTTGTTGTTTATAATAGCGAACAAATTCAGTAGGAAAATATATCTTCAGTATTCTTGTAAACTATTTGCTAAAATAATATTATGAATCTAGCTAATAAGGATATATATATATATATATATATAATATATTATATATATATATAATATATATATTATTAATATATAACCATAGTTCGGTGTGTCAAGAAGTAACTTCAGGAAATTTACTTGTGTATCTATAACTATAAATAATCATTAAAGTTTATCTTTCAAGATGAAGTAATAATGTAATGACATCCTATTACATACTCACAATCTCTATTATCAATTCTAGGATGCATCAAGAGTTATTATTAGAAATAAGACAATGAAGATGAATTATATAGTTGAAATGCTAGCCTATAAAATATAGTGAATTCTATAATACACTTGAAATTTTAGGCCTAAATATTAAGAGAACATTATTGTATTATTGAAGGAAAAATAGCTTAAATAATAAAGAATTGTTGTACAAACACTCTAGGGTTATTGAAAATAATACGTTCAATATTGTTATAGTGGTCAAGTAAATCTAATTAGAGTGTAGTTAAAATATGAATTAAGGTAAGATTATCCCTTATGAAATATTGACTCGATACAAGTGATGCATGCGATACCAAACATATTCGAAGAAAAACAAAGAATACTATGGATTAAGGTATTACATATATCACCAAAGTATAGTCTTCCTTAATGAGCTTTCAAGGAAAAAAAGTGAACACAATTATGAATATAGAGAAGAGTAATATAGAGAGAGAATAAAGATATAATGTTAAGTTACATACTTTATAAAATAACAAAACTGGCCAACCACCCACGCGGTGCCCCTCCCCGCGCCATCCCAACGGCCCGCTCGCCTAGTGTGGCTGGCCGATTCTGAGAATCGGCTAGCCACCCCAGGCGCGCGTGCTAGCCGTTGGGGTGGCACGGGGTAGGGCGTTGCCACCCACCCCCCGCCACCTCGGCGACTTGCCAGCCCGCTCGGGTGGCAAGCCAATTTTTGGAATCAGGTGGCCACCGGCATGGGGTGGGCACCGGCATGGGGTGGGCAGCGCTGCCCCTCCTCGTACCACCCCATAGAATCGCCCGCCCGCATAGGTTCGCCGGTTGATTCTCAGAATTGGTTAGCCACCCCGGGCCGACGGGTGGGCTGGCGTGGTGGCCCGGGGCGGGTGGCAGTGACCCTCCCTAGGCAACCCCAGTGGCCCGCCCATCCACCCAGGGTGGCTAGCTGATTCT
>APFE031368109.1:0-19700 GCA_000404065.3 Pinus taeda
CATACTTATTCCCTCAATCAGTGGAGGAAATTAAGGATAAATTTCTCAATCAGTGGGACAACTCATGTGCATGCTCACCAAGACTTCAAATTCGAATTTCCTTAACTAATTAACTCAAGTGAATTAATTAATTAATATTTCCAAGTGCTGTTAAGACCAAAATTAATTTTACTTCCTATAGATAGACTAGGGACTACTATAAATAGGAAGGGACCTAGAAATGTTATTTTTAGAACTTTCTAGTTTTAGTAGTTTCACCTCTCAGCCAATGTGGCCAATGACCTCACTGGCCAAACTGCTATTTTTAGACATGTTATTTTTAGCACATTCTAAATTTAGCATTTCTTGTTGCACATTTTTCAACAACATTTAGTGACTGCGAAGCTAATGCACCAGAAGATTGACATGTCGGCTAGAATGATAGAATTGGAGCCATGCAAATGGCTCAGAGGTGTTGAGAAAGTAGGGTTGCTAAACTTGCTCGAGTGTCACATTACCACTATGCCCTGGTGACTGTTTTTGTCATCAGGCAGCTTCTCTGCTTGGTGCATGATGGGTGTTTGTGGCTGGAGGAGCCCATCCCCATCAAAGACCATCTGATTCACTGGATTACATGGCTACCTTTCTCAGGGGCAGATCCAACAAACATTTCAGAGGGAAAAGGTGGCGCGTTGGCCCTCGCAGAGGCCATGAAAAAGAAGTTTAAGATGGAGAAGAAGAAGCGAGGGTATGTCATCTCTAGCATCAACAACCTAGCAGTGAAGGTCACGACACAAATATTGGCAGGGAAGGTGATGTGGATGTGCCGCGTAGATGAGGTGCCCGCGGCAGTGGTTGTACTAGCGGCACAATGTGCAGAAGGGGTCCAGTTCAACTGGGTGAACTACCTATGCGGTGAGTTCCTTGCGAATTGTTGCGAGGCACAGGAGCAGGGAAAAACGTTTCATTACACATGGCACCTATTGTCAATCGTAATGGTGGCATGGGAGCTGCCTGAAGATAGCCAGTTCCCTTCGGTTGCAGTGGACCTTCCAGAGGTAGTGAAGTACGCTTCGCTGTGGGCAACCAAGGACATGCAAAGGATAAGGGAGAGCAAGCTATTTTGAATATTCATGGAGATGAATATCTAAATGGGGATCAATCGCAAGCCGCAGTTATTGCCCATAGTCTACAACAGTTTGTAGAGATTTGTGGAGTTCAAAGCCAACTTCCACCATGTCTTCATCAGGGTGCGGAAGGACCCTATGATGACGTGGCATGAGTTACCATACTTGGCGACCGACGACGGAATTTTCACGGACCTTGAGTCTTGGCCGTTGGAGTGGCGCGCTCTAACTAACTCCGAGGTGGAAGCAGAGAAGTCTGCTGTGCAGCGGAAGAAGGAAGAGACAAAAATTCGGATGGTGCAGCTAACCAAAAAGCACAGGAAAGAAGAAGCAGCAGCTAAGGCCCAGGCGGCATGTGACACTGGGCAATTGGCAGAGAAGCAAAAAACAACATAAGAAGAGTGAGAAGGACAGAAGTCACCTTCACCCGAACCAGAGATAAACACAATTAAATTGGCGAAACGGTGAGGGATATCACTGCGGAGGCCCTCCAGCAGTTTTAGGAACAACACTAGTTGGAGTTGCAGGTGCACACTTTACATGCTTGCATAGTGTCCACCAACCTCGCAGTTGGCACTTCAGTTGCCAAAGAAATGTTGTGCACTAGGGTGACCAACACAATAGTGTTACCGGATGGAACACTCATTACAAAGAATGAGGTCGACAAGCCTATGGTCAGCAGTTTGAAAGGGGTCAGATTAAACATGGTTGTGCTCCCTTGGGAGATGCTCTATCTCTTATAGGGTGGAGTCATCGCAGAACTTCGAGCCAGTGAGAATCGCGCTATAAAAGTAATGAGCGAGTAGCGCATCAACATTGAGCAGTTGAGCCTGTAGTGCAACGAAGCAGTGGAGCATAACAAACAGATCATGTAGTTTGTGGAGGAAGCCTGCCAAATGGTCTCGAAGTTGGTCATTCAAGCAGAGGAACCAATGGAGGCACGCATCCGAAAGTTAGCCACAGGGGTGTGCAATGCAAGAGCAGAAATGGTCGGGGTTCAGCTGGAGCTAAACATTCAAATAGAAGAACTACAGTTGAAGGTTCAGCCTTCAACTCTGTCAGAGTTCAGAGAACAGCATACCACCATAGTCACAACAACAATGGCAGCGATTGATAGTGTAGTGACAGACTACATGAAGCTATTTGAGTAGTCATTCGATGTCCTCACCACCCTGCAAGAGGACCCGAACATAGAGTGCCTAGAGACAGAGGCGTGCGACCTGCAACAGAAATACGATGAGGTAAAAGGGACCGCGCAGACGATTTCCCTTACACAGAGGCATGCAAGGATGCAACAGGCCAAGTCGCTCAAGGAATAGGTGGATGTCGCTCGGCATAAAGAGGTAGTTTTGAAAGCGTGCCTACAACCATGGATCGACGAGGTTTATACAATTATAGCCTCCATTGAAGTAAAGCTCGTGCAACTGAAAGCAACTCAGGAGCGTATTCAGGGCAGCAATTCAGCGACAGTGGTCACTAAACAACGCATGGAGGTAGTCCAGTAGGAAACCGCTCAGTGCGTTGCCGAACTTGCAGCGATCAAAACAGAGATGGGAGGTCTTCACACTAAGATCTCCGCACTTGCAAATTGAATCGAGGGTGAGTCACGATGTTTGTGTTGGGGGCATGTTTGGTGCGGGATCCCCTAAGGGAAGTTTTGGGGCTTAGAGCCCAGATTTTGGTCTGATTTTGTAATTCCAATGTAAAGACTCTGCATTCTGTGGGCGTGGAGTACGTAGTTGTTAAAGACTCACAGGGTTGTCCCCCCTTATTTTGATAATTTAATGTTGGCTGTAGAAGATCTACCCATGGTCTGTGGACCATGGGATTGTATAAATAAAGCGAAGCTCTAAGTAGATAAAACAGTAAGTTAAGCATAATACATAAATGAAGATATGATGTATGTAAGATAGCTTTGAAGTGTAAGTCTAAGTTTTGGGTCGTAGCATAGGTAGAGGCTTTGCAACTGAGCGCATAGAGGCCTAGTAGTCCGTAGTTGAGTGTGCAAACCCCTGCAATTGAGTGCGCAGGGCAAGTCGAGTCTGTAATCAATGGAAGTATTAATAAAGAGAAGTTTCTATCAATTATGCATCTTTATTTCTTGTTTATGCATTTGTTATATTGGGTATGAATTTCACTTCTAATGCTTATATGATGCACGAATGTGTATAACTGCATTGGTTAAGTACACGCAAGATAGGATATCTGTTTATGTGAGGATAATTAAGATCTACCAGTAAGATAAGTCAAATACTTAGTCTAATTTGGGAAATAGCATAGTTCACTACCTTCGTAACACGAAAGGACTTCAACCCCTTGTTAGGGTTGTGCTGAAGCCGATTATAATAGATTGCGAAGGTACTGAAGGTTAGAACAAAGCGCAAAGAAACCTGCGCGAGGGCAGGTATAGTTGGAATAAACTGACATCACAGCCATCTCAAGGGTGCAGAAAACTGGTTCCAGCATCCCCCCGTACTACTTCGGGTGAGACTTAAGTCCGTGCTTCGTGGGCTGATGCTGAAAGGGCCAGTAGTGTAGGGATTTATTTGGCTAACTAACTCTGAACCTAGGTCAGGCCCCCATAAGACAACAATGCATGTCTAACACCTTCATGATCTTGCTAGCTTCCCCACAACTAGTCAAGATCATGCTCTAATACCACTATAATATTCCTAATTAGAAAATAATAGTAATTACCAAAATTTTGAAATAGGAACAACAATTAAATTTAAAGAGAAAGCACCCAAATTAGAACACCAGAGAAAATGAGTAGAATAACTGAAGCATTTTATTTATAAATGGAAATTTGGGTACATAATGAGTAAGAACAATGGAGCCTAGGCTTGCTATGCAAGCTAGGCAAATCCCAGGTGAAATCTCACTGGCCCAACTGCTAAAATGACTCCAAACTAAGAATGTGCACTGCGCAAATAATTATGCTACAGGTTGCCAAATGGAACTAGACGTTCTATGCAAAATAATGCCTGGAATACTCTGAAATTTCACCTCTGAACTCCTCTCACAAAACCCAGAAAAATCTAGAAATGTTTTGGACTGAATCTAGATGATGAAGAAGCCCTCCAAAATGGTGCAAACATCTCTTTAACTTGCTATATCCCCTACTGGAATTCTGCCTTGTATATTGCTCAAAAAATTATGAAACTTTAATCATGACCTCTCCTCTAAATACCCACAAAAACCCAAAAAAATATTGGCCTAATTTCAGTTGGCCTCGAAGGCCCCAAAAAGTGTGAATTACCCAGAAAATCAATTGTTGTTGCTACTGGAGAAGAATTGAAATGTTTGCCCTCAAAACTGCTCAGAAAAGTTTGCAAAATTAACCTAAAGCTCTTCACACCAATCCCACAAAATAAAAATAAAAATCTTGGGCTAATTCCAACTGATCCTGAAAGCTCCAAAAAGTGTGGATTACCTAGAAAATAGAAAAAATCGGCCCAACAAACACCCTCCACTTCAGCCCTGCAAAATGGTACTAATCTTCGCCTTCAACCAAGGGAAATACTCTTGCAAATGCCTACAATATCCAATCAAAGGAAGCTTCTCCAATCAACTAATATGAACAGCCTTTTATGCCCAAGAGAACACACAAAATTGAGTGTAACTTCTGCAATTCAACTCAAGGGAAGCCCTGATTTGGACTCTCAAATTCCTCACTAGGGAGACACTCAAAGTTCTCCGAAATGAGGGAGGAATTTCTGCTTGGAATTCATGTGCTAAGAAACACTTCTCTTCTTGTGCTCAACAACTCTAAGAGAGTTCAAGTTCTGAAGATAGATAGACAAAGATGATCAACAAATGAGTCCATCCTCCTTTTATAATATCTCTCCATGCTTCTAGACTCTTTGTTTAATATTATTTTATTAGTGGGGGGCATTTTCCACATAATGACTTTTGTTGCCAATAAAATAATAATTTGCTTCCCTTTGTCAATAAAATAATCTTTTGCTATCATCTCCAATAAAATATTATTTTGTCATACTTTTCTAATAAAAATATATTTGCCCTTTTTAACTAAAAAATAACAAAACTCCTTAGCTATTTTTACACTCACAAAATTGAGAACATTACAGATCTTCTAGTAAATACTCATATTCTTATCCCCTCTCTTGACTCTAATGGTTGCGAAATAGCAAACTCATTTCCAATTATCCACCTAATATATCGTGCCAACCTTACTGTTGCTATATCTACACATTGCATGAATTGAAATTTCAGTACGATATATTGCAAAATTATATTCTCTATAACATAAATATAAATGTCTAAATAAAAAATTGTGTATAAGTTTTACTATGCTTTCAAGTTCAAATAAACATATTAGAAGACCTTTAATACTATCTTATTAGAGACATAAATGTTTTTTTATTTAGATAAATATTTTAATGCATGGTTTAAATCCATTCTGTGATGTTCAAATAGACATAAATTATAGTTTAAATGATATTTAATTTATTTAATAAAACATAAATCTCAAAAGATGATATTGAAGAATTCCATAGGCGGAACGGCTAAAATTTGCCGTTCACAAAATGGATTTGTTTTTCATAGTTTTCCTTCGGAAGGCACGAATTTAAAATAATAATAATAAATAATAATATTCCTATTAAACCTAAAATTTAATTTACATTATATCATGGATTAAATAAAAAATAATAATACTAGTTATTATATTTTTTTTTTCTTTGTTAAATGTTTTCCAAAAACATGGTTAAATTAATTTAATGCTGGTAAGCCCTAAATCGATCATATTTATATATTATTTTTTATATTCCCAAATATAATTTTATGCTTGCAAACTTATTATGAAAAACTTTCCAAAATAAAAAATGTCCTGAATCAGTCATAATTTATATATTATTTTTTATATTCTTAAATGTAATTTTATGCTTCTAAACTTATTTATGAATAACTTTTCCAAAAATAAAAAATGTTATGTAATGTATTTAAAAAGATGTTTTATTAAGAATGGTTGGTTTTTCTCTCTTTGTTATTATATTTATAAAAGTATTTAAAGAGTTTATAAAACTTAGAATGTTTAAAATATGGATTTAACATGAGTCGAAAGGGATCTAATTTCTTCATTTTTTATGAATGGATATTATTTATATATTTTGTATAGTTTATTAATTTGTTTTTAATTTTTATTTGGGTAATATTAATAAAATTTCAATTTTGATAACGAAAAGATAAAGCTACACATCATAGCTATAAAATGAGCCTCTCTGCTCAATAAGGTTGATTGTCAAGATAATTTTCATATATAAAAATTGTTAGTTGCTAAAAATAAAAATCATAATTTATTGGTATTATATTTATAAAAGTGTTTAAAGAGTTTATAGAATTTAGAATATTTAACGATAATGTTTATTGTTAATTATTGGTACTTTTTTTTATAAAAGTGTTTAAAGAGTTCAGAGAATTTAGAATATTTAACGATAATGTTTATTGTTAAGATACATTTTATATAGAAGTTATTGGTCCAAAATTTAGTAGTCTTAGTTATTAAAAAAAAAATTGTAATTTTTTTTTGTTGGGATGAGAGAGTGGTTGGCACAATGGGATGTTATTCCCTCCTATCCATTTCAAATTCCAGAGGGAGACATCATTGGACGGTTGTGAAGGCTCAAAGAGTAGGCTCCCCACTAGGGAGTCTCCATTGGACAGTTGTGAAGGCTCAGAGAGTAGGCTCCCCCACCCTAGTGGAGTATCCCTTGTTGGGTCAAAAATGGGTATATGTGGGTTAAGGGCTCTTGGATATACTCATAGTGTTATAGTGCCAAACTAGTTACCAATTCACCATGGTAAGAAAAAAAACAAACAACAAAACAATTGATGAAAGCCCGGTGTTTTATGAAAACATTTCTTGTGTTTTATGAATAATTTAAGAACTTAAATACCCTGGATATAATTGTTTAACCAAAATTTAATTTCACAAATCACAACAAACTAACTTTTCATAAAATAATTATTCTCATGAACTAATTTTTTAAGTTAAATTATTATAATTTATAATTAAAAAAATGCTATCTAATTCGTTCAATGTCATTAACGTTCTTGTTTTGTTAGTTTGGATGCTCAACATGCTCACATAGAAAGTCATCTCCAATATGACTTGACACCTCCAACACCAATAAAACCTTGAATCTAACTTCATTCTTAATATTATATTCAATCATTAAACACATATATTTTATTTTTAATAATTTAGTTTATTTTAATTATTATAGAGTTATTGAATTTAGGTTTTTATAATCCATATTATTAAAAAGTGTTTTAGACAAAAATCACATCAAAATTCATACAAATACTTATATTTATAATTATTAACATTTGCATAAACCTAAATGGTTGCACTTTAACACTACTAATTGACAAACTGTGACTGGACTTATCCTCAACAAAATTATCCAATTTGTATAAAATCATTTTAAGATAATACAACTTCAAATTAACCCAAAAAAAATTGCTAATCAAAAGATTATCTAAAATACAATTGAGCGAAAATAAAGGAACTTCCCTCGTTTAGAGTCTCCTCTGTACCTTGCATTTCCCAATCTGTTTTGCTATCGATGATTAAAACAATACGGTGAATTATTTTCAACCTCCGCCAGGTGGCAAGATCTCCACTTACACAAATATACATAACATGTGACAAACGTATTTTGTTTAGATGAACATATATACATAAAATATGAAAATATATAATGTTTGTGTATATATATGCAATAAAATGGAATAAAGAAATCATTGTCCAGTGATAGTTAGATTAGTTATGTTTTTCTAATCATAAGCATTCGGATAGAGTTACAACACTGTAACGAATTTAATTTACTGGTTAAAAATATATATCTGGATAATAAATTAGTATAACTTTTAAGGATAAATATCTACCATCAAAGTGGCGGTGTCCTTGATTGTGCTTTTTGTTTTTTATAAAGTTGTGTGCTATTCCAATATATCGGATTTTCGTATAATGTACTCGGAGCATTCTTAAAAATGCACTTTCATGTACACAATCCTAGTGTTATCTTAATGATTTTGATAAGATTAAGATTTAGGGAATGATTATACTTTTATGTACTTTGAATTATTGGGAAAGTTAATTTGGTATTGTGATTTATATATTAAAGAAATATTTATTGTTATAAAGGAAAGTTTTAAAATTAATTTAGGAGATTTTTATTTATTTTATATTTAAATATAGAAAAAAAGAGAATTAATTATTAATGGACTTTCCAAATAGATATTTGATATATTGATAGCTTTTTATAATATATAACCGAATGTTTTAATTTTGAATATTATATTTATTATTTTGTATTCCTATTTTTGTTTTTATTTTAAATTTTTTTTTTTATAGAATTATAGTTTAGTTTGGTTTTTGTAATTATTATATATCTTATTTCTTCATTTTTTTTTCTTAATTTCTCCTGGAATTAATTATGCTTGTACTTACTTTTTACATTTCCTCTAAACCCTACTCATTATATTAATAAGTATAAATATTAATATGATGATAAAATTATTAAATTGTTTGATTAATTTTATTTAATGATGAAGATTTTTTTTTAGTTTTTTTAAAGTATTTTTTCCCTCATTTGTTATGTTTTTGAGATGTGTTTGGTAGTGTTTTTTTCTCATTTAGTGGCATTAATCTATCAAGGAAATAAAACTTACATTATATAAAATCCATTTTTTCAATTAATTTAAAACTCATTTATTTTCACTTTAAGAGTGACTTTAAGCTTTTTTTTCTTGGTTTTCTATGGCTTCTCACTCAAGTTCCATTCTTTGAGCTAAGTCATTCTTGGACATTGATATAAAATTAAATTAAATTGTTCATTTACTTTATTGTATGGTCTGTTTGTGTTTGAAGTAAATTTTAGATTAATTTAACTTAATGCCATGATGTACTTACTTCCCTCTTTAGAGATGCTTTACTTACACTAAAGAGGGAAGTATGTACACCAAGACTTAAGGCTCAAGAAAAGTTTGAAGAAGGACGTGGAGAAAATAAATTTGAAGATATATCACTAAGCTTAATTAAAGACTTATGAGGAAAAATAGAAAGATTGGTCTCCCCTAACATTCTATTTTCAAAAAAATAAGTAATACCACATAGTGAATCTATATTTTGAATGAATATTGAGCTTTGGACAATGTAAGAGATTTTAAGAGATTTTATGTTGATTGATTTTTTAAAAGCTTAAATGTTATATATATATATATGTGTCTAATAATAATGGGGTTGTATGAAAAAAGGTATGGAATGGAATTCAATCTAGATCTATATGATATATGGCATTCTTGTGTATGAGTTATCCCATAATACCCCATAAAATAGTTTATTTTAGTTTTCAAACTTGTTAAATTCTAATAATAGTTTAGTATTTAAGAAAGAGAAAATAGGTCACATTCATAACCTTGAGCATAAACCTAGGAGGTTATTAGTGATTATCTAGATCAAGCTTAGATACAATTAGAAAATGATGATGTGGTCCTAGTTGACATTTTTCAACTTTCATTAATGAATTTAGAGTGGGGGAAGAACCATTTGAATTCATTTATGGATAACTTGGAGTAGCTCAATAATTGAATTCTTAGAATAGCTAAGAGAGAGATTAGAGTTTTATATCTTGAACTTTGATAACTTGATTGCATGGGAGCACCTCTTAGTGACCTTTTGCTAAGATTTTGAGTTTTTATTAATGAAATAAGTTTAAATGAAATTGTTTTCGAAATGTAGTAACTCAACTTATATCATGTTTGAGTGTGTTTTTCCAATTATTCTATTGTGCCCTATAAGAATTAGGTGTACAATTATTGTGTTTGCTTAATGGTATGTCAACTTCATGTACCACTATGTAACAACTCCATCTTTCGATTATGATGATAAAATGGTACCATACAAATGAAGTTGTACAATTATGTATTTGCTTAATTGTATGCCAATTGCATGTACCACTATATAACAACTTCTCATGATTTTGATAATGAATTGGTTTCCTCCATGAATATTGATCTTCAACTTTTAGACTTAAAATTATTTACTATAAGTCTTGACTCTTCCTTCATAGAAATAGTAAAAAGTTATAAAAAAGATGGTCAAAAATTCCTTTTACAAAGAAGATAATAAGAATTCCTTTTTAAAAAAGCCAAAAATAACATATACATTAATGTTGTAATTTTAATCTTGTAAAAAGAGTATGTACTTGTACTTATATAACTATACTTATATTTACTTGTTTTGTATAATACTTTAAATATGTAAAACATATATTTTTTATTTTGCAATAAAATATATTTTTTCTTTTAAATAATTCAACAAACTCTTTTAATATATTTTTTCTTTTAAATAATTCAACAAACTCTTTTATTAAACAAATATTGATTTATAATTTTCATAGAATAAACTATTTCCAACATAAAAGGCAAATAAATAAACAACAATATCAAGCACTAAAATATTATAAAAAGTACATGTGTTCTTCTTATTCAAACTTCATGTTACATGTGAGAAAACCTCCATGTTCAATGATAGAAAAAGTGAACACACCATTGTAAATCTAATTTGGGATAATTGTAGTATCGAGTTTTAAATATAAACCAAGACCGGATTCAATAGGGTTAGGTAGGCATGTCTTTGACGATTAGGCAAAAAATAATATGCTTAATTGTTATGCTAAAAGGAATTTCTCGTGTCCTTGAAATGAAATATTGTTCCTTTGAAATGGAAAGTACACTCAAGGAGTCAAGGTCGATTCGGTGTTTTTGTATGGAAATGATGCGACCATGAGAAATTGATTCGATTTTGATTAACTGGAGCACATGAAAGCATGGTCACATAGGGGCCAAAAAGTCCTCCAACGGAGGATGTCATGGATTAGTCGGAGGGTGTTATGGATTAGGTCGGCCTTTTTCCAGTTGGAGATACCTCTTCTATGTCAATTATTTTTCTAGGTTTTCATTTGGTAGTTACGCTAGGAAATTTCTGTTAATGTGGGAGCAGTGTATTTTAGTTATTAATGAAATCGAACTTTGGTGAAATGTAATATTATAATGTCACATGTGAGACAAAGGGGGGTCAAATATTTATGTGAATTTACAAAAATACATAGGAAACAGCAATCCCAATGTGTGAAAGGGTAATAGGGAACGGGTATGACCTTAGTATCTGTGAAATGTGAGGGGTAAACAGACTGGGTAATCGTCTTGTTACGAAGACCCTCCAACCGAAGGTACAACGGTCGCCGTCATTGGCAGCCTTTGGCAGAACACTATCTGACAAAATCCTCTTAGAAAAGAAGAAGATAAAGTTAAAAAAGGAAAAAACATTTACCCTTTTACTTAGGCATGGTAATTTTTAGCCTGGAATAGTAGTAACTAGCTGCCACCCACTGTTCTGTTGCAACGTTTTCAAATGTATGATTTTTATTTTTATTTTTTTCACATTCACCGTCTTAAGGGAGCCTTTCTACAGTTTTTCTTGCGAGATGACGTTCTGCCAGTGCGGAATATGGGGCAGGGTACACGTGTCGGCTGGCAGGAGGGAGATGATGACGTGTGCCGGTTTTGAGCGGGTGATTTCAATAATGAGAAGGAAAAGCACGAAGTTTAGCACCGCTGAGTTGGGGGTTAGGGAGTGGAGTGGAGTAGAGTGGACTGGACTGGACTTTTCCAAAGGACGGGCTTAAAAGGGGCTTGAAGGCTCAGCAAGCTAAAGGTCCGAAGGTGTCTGCTTAATTTTATTTGGTTGTCGCTGCGTTTTGATCCCACGACTGCTGTGTCGCTGCTTTTGGATTCCAAGCACGCGGCTTTTGGGAATAATGATGAGTTGCAGGGAGGCCGAGAATGTGTGTTGAGAGGAAGAGGTCTGATGATTGAATCGGCTTAACGGCATTGCGTGGTGGAATTGTGTGGGGTATGGGATGAACCCTTCTGTAAGCTGCTGTACTTCGTCGGAGGAACAAGGGGGGGAAACGAACTGGGTTTGCGAGAGCTGGGGACTGGGCAATCCGGCGATGTCTGTTGGGACGTTAGATAGTGGGAGGCAGACTTTCCATGGCGGCGCTGCTGGGCGAGTGGACTGGGACTGGGACATGAATATTGCTACAAACAACAATCCATTGCTGTTATCTTCTCATCACCGCCATCACCACCACCACCATCATGATCATCATGATTCCGATGAGCACAAGCCTCATCTGATGCCCTCCGCCTCGGCTCCCACTTTCCGGCAATACAATGGTGTAATGGGCCCGTTTTCAGGCCACCAGAACAACGCTCTAGGGCTTCTGAATTCTTCCGGGATTCGCAGTTTCGAGGGATCGAACGATGGAATGAATCCCCCACCCCCTCCTTCGTTCCATCCGGGGTTGCTGTACTCAGAAATGCCTGGATTCGGCGCCGGGGGCTTTGGCTGCGGTGATTCCAGATCTCAATTGCTGGGCATGATGAGCATGCAGCAACAGGCGGAACATCATCACCATCATCATAAAGAAGGTGGCTTCCACGACATAGTGAAACGGGAGGAGCTTTGCGCTGGAGATTTCCAGGCGAGAATAGGGCTGAATCTCGGACACAGAACTTATTTTTCCGCCGAAGATACTGCCGTTAGTAGACTCTACAAGCGCCCGCGTGCGATTCCTCCCGCTTCACAAGTCCCTCGCTGCCAGGCCGAGGGTTGCAAAGCAGACCTAACAAATGCCAAGCACTATCATCGTCGCCATAAAGTCTGCGAATTTCATTCCAAGGCCACCAGCGTTGTCACAGGCGGCGTCCAGCAGCGTTTCTGCCAACAGTGCAGCCGGTAAATTCATACACGATCGGTTATGGCGTTCATGCTTTTACTTTTGAAACTGATACCTAGGAATACTTCGAGGCTAAGGCTAAATTTTAAAGGCATCTTTCGGAAGCCAAAGGATGTTTCGTCAATAACATCTTTAATAAAATTATTGATGTAGACTGATGCGCCTTGCAATGGAGATTTTTTTTCAAGAACTTATACCTGTATTGTGCACACAGCTTTCATGTTCTGGCAGAATTCGACGAGGTGAAGCGGAGTTGCAGAAAACGCCTGGCGGATCATAACAGGCGGAGGCGCAAACCGCAAACAAACACGATCGTGCCGACTGTCTCCACTGCAGAAGCTGCAACCGCCTTAAAAGTGGAAGACGACAACAACAATGTCTCAGGAAACTGTAATAATACAGCAAGGGGTCAGATATGCTTCCTTCCCCATGAATTCATTAAATAATTAGAAAGTCTAAATTAAAGATTTTTTTTTCCATGTATTCCGTGCCCTGTAAGATCAGGATTTAATTTCTTTAAACTCTTAGGATGTGGATGATCGCGTTTCTTTTGTTTCCGCAGGTACTGTACAGTCTTCTGCTTCTGCTTCTGCTTCTGCTCCTGCTGCTCCAGTTCTGAGAACAGAAGCACAAGCTTTGCTGAATGCAATGTCTTTACCTTTAATACTTCAGAACACCAAGGGATCACAGATGAGCAACAATAATACTAATACTACTAATGCTACTACTAATAATCCTATGTTGCAGCAAGCCAATTCTCAGAAGGTTACTGTAGCGAACCAGCAATACGTGCAGCAGAGCGGAGGAGGAGGAGGAGGAGGAGGACACAAGGGGCCGAATTTATCTTTATCGTCGTCATCTGTGGGAATGAGTTTGTGCAATCAGAGGCAAACAACGGCACAAGATTACAGCGGGCTGGAGCTTGCGCTGCCTTGGTTGAGAACAACTTCAGAATACAGCGGATCGAACCATAGACCTCCTCCGGCCATGGACAATATCCTTCATCCTATTATATCTCATGAGAAGTCAAATGTTGAAGCTTTTTCAGCCGCGTCGGTTCAGAACTTTCTGCCTTTAACAGGCTCCATGAGTTCCAGAGAACTCGGTAGTTCGCAATGGATGGTTGGGAGTAGTGATAGCGCGAGTAGCCTGGAAGCTGGCCAGCAGATGTTCAGCTTGCTGGAACCAGCTGAACATCATAATAGAACCGAGGAACAATCGCATACGGCTCGGCCAGTGGAATATTTGTCGCATCGTCATCAAGGGGGTCTGAATTCCAAAGAACCTGTTGATGGAAATTCCGAAGCAAAATTCTCTGAAATGCAAAATTCGCTGAGACCGTTCGGCCAGTCTATTTATGACGGAAGTATGTGACTTGAGCAACAGACGTCAGATCTCTAATATTGTAAGCATTTTCAGACTATGAACTCAAACTCATTGAAATGCAGTAGCATAATAGTGAATCGTAAAAATTAAAGATTCAATGCAGGTATGTCTTCCCTCAGTGATCTAATTTAATGCAATAAATTATTTATCACAGGATTGGTTTAACTGATGAACTGGTGGAGTTCTTGGGACTAGCTTAGCCCTAAAAGCATGCCGCGAGCTTCAGGAACTGTTGCTGTTCTTGCTTAATTCGATTCAGGCCATGAGAAGGCTGCATTACTTAATAGGGTTCGGGAGCGTGGCCATGATCATTATTAGGGCAATTCCTCTTTTACTTAACTCTACATTACATTTCAGCATTTTCTGTGGAGTGAAATCTTGTAACAGCAGTCCGATCCTCAACAATGAAGCTCCAGGTCTTTTCCAGGTCTTTTCGTTCTTGTCCATGAATAAGCGAACACGACTTTTCCTCATGAATAATATGTTCTTCATTAATTTGTTCCTAGCTTATCTTCCATTGTCTGAATACTTTTAATTTGGACAGGTTTTTAGAAAAAATAAACATGACGCTAATCATTATCTGGTGAATGAATGAATGATTTTAACACAAGCCTCCATGAAACCCCCACTCCCAAACCCCACCTCCCTCGGCCCTCCCAAAAATTCCTATCTTTCGCTATCCTTTACGGCATCTTGCGTTATTAAACCCTAACGGGGGCGTCTAAGCGTGCTCAGACCGCCTGAAACTTCAACTGTAGGAAAGTCTGTGTGGCCTGTTTGTTGCCAGGCCTTAAACTCCTGTTGCTTGCTCGGTAGGTAGCTGAAAAAGAATCGAATATTAGAGTGATTATGATGCCGCTGGCTATGGTCTCACGCTCAGGAAATACCGTCATAACTTGTTAAATGCAGCTGCAACTAGGGTCAATCGAATGGCAACACTGGATCACGATCCTCCTAAAACTTAGCTGGGCTATCTGAGTATGTAAGACTTTTAAATTCACATCTACATCTGCCATGTGGAAGTAGAATTTGTCAAGTCAACAGCCGATCTGATCGAATGTCAGAGCAAAAATTAGTAAAATTTATGAGTATCGAGACGTAGGATTAGGCTTCGAATTAGCAGTCGATTAAAGGCTTCGTACAAATACACAGACTACGAAACAGAAAACCTCAAATTATCAGTTAAGTTAATTCTATCTCTACCTATGTGAGCATGAAAGCTTGAATTTTTTTCTCAAAAATTGAGCTTCTGAGCTATACGGTTATTTATCACGATTTACAGTCGCAGGCGATCAAATAGCGCCAGCTCTGCAATTAGTGCCGAGTTTGTGACCTTTAGTCGTGCTGAACTTAGACCGCTACCTTTGCTTCAATTTAGTTCACCAGCTTCAATAGGCAAGTCAAGGTTTCGAACGAGCAAAATTAGCTCCAGATTTCCAGCTCTGTACTTTCATTTATTATTATGCCAACAGTTTTGTTCTGTCAAATCGAAGTGAAGTGATGGACAGCGGTGAAGGCAGTCCCATTGCATCGCTTAATTTCAAAAGAAACATTCGTACTCTCAGGTTTCTGCCTATTTTCAAATTCAATCGCAGCAGAATGCACCTTGCACGCAATGATCGGCAGATGCTGCGCCGAAATAGGCATAATCCCAGGGATCCATATTGTTGAGACATAGTAAAGACTGGTCCGATCTTGATGCCTTTTCAGGATACTGATACCTAATAGGTCTCTCAGCTTAATGCATTAGCATGAGTGCCTGCATTGCGCCTGTGTTTTGCATTTATGTATACTTTGTGTTTTTATTACTAAAGTAGATTTACCTCAATTTTTAATTTATTCAAACATTTATAACATACAAGTCTTACATGTACATAGTGTAAATCTTCTTTGACCTTCTTTGACGTATATGCATTCAGCAGATATATCAATTTTTATTAATAATCTCATTATAATGAGAATGGTTTACTGTATTAATTGGTTTACGTTCATTTTGTTATTATTTTAAGTACAACAAAATAATAAATGTTATTTTCTTACATTTTTATTTAAGTTCAAGCGACTTTAAAAGATATCAGTGCCATCCGAATTTGGATGGATTAATAAAAAATTAAAAACTTAATTGTAAGAAGTCCGGTATGGATATTCAAAATCCTAATTAACGATAATGATGAATATTCAAAATACTATTTACAATAATTAGTATTGAGAACAGTTCTACTCCTTATCTCATGATTAGATTAAGTAATCGATTTTCACAGTAAGCAATAATCACATTAAACGTAAACGTTTATATTTGACGGGATGTCATACTAACTTTATTATATTTATGTAATTTTAGAAATTTAATTAGGATTAATAACTTATTTTTGGGTTATTTATATTATTTAATTTTATAGAATAATAGTGTAAGTTGTAATAATATTTATTTTTGGAGTTTATTGTTATTTTAATTTATAGAAATAAATAGTGTATTAATGGTATATAATATATCTTTAAATAATAATATGGTAATCATATTTTTTATTTAAAAAATGGATTGGGGTTATAAATGTAAAAAATATTATATATCTATATATATAATATTATTAAATTATTATTATTATCTAATTTACAGTCATATTAGGAAAAAAATTGTGTCACAGTTCAAGTTCACATACTAAATTGGCCCACTCAACCTGTTTATAGAAATATCTGTCTTATTAAAATTTGAAATGAATATTAAAGTGAGTATATTAGAAAGATCCACTTAAACTTTAATTTCAAAAATCAAAATTGTTGTTTGGTTTTTATTAGTATTATTGTCAAAATAAAGATTATTTCTTATGAGTTTTATAGTGAATTTGGCATTTGTGAATTTTTAAAATGTCTTAAGATGAAAGAGTCTATCACCTATACAATCAGAGGGCTGAAAATGAAAAGCCCTTCCTTACATTCTATTAGTTTCAAAATACTTATCACATTACATATTTTTGTAATGTTTATAAATATAGAAATAAAACATTAAAGAATTCCAATTATTTTCTTATTTCCTTGTCAGTGCATAAATCATATAAATCTTAGGTAACATTAATTATGGTCATCATACAAAATACTATAAAATAAATCATTTTTAATTATTTACATTCTTAATACAATAATGATTATAAATTCTTCCCATGGAAGCTTTCCAATTATATATTTGTAAATTTGTTTTTATTTCAACAATATGTTTTTTAAACTAATTATAATAAAAAATAATGCTTAAATTATGATTAATGCTAGTTTTTTAATACATTATTTTTCATATATTATTATGATTAGTTTATATAATGAAATCAATAATTTTTAATGGTTTAATCCAAAATTATTATGTTTATACTATTTTTTTTAAGTGAATTTGATTGAAATTTAGTATAGTGTTAAGAATCTTTTTATCATAAACCTAACTTAAATGTGGTAAGGTAAGTTTTATAGAATGATTCAGTTTTTTTTTTTTTTAAGTTTTATTTATTTATGTATTGAAAAATATCAAATTATAATAAAAAAATTGTAATCTAAAAAAAATTTCTCTTAAAATTTATTAAAAACAAAACATAACAATTAACTAAATATTTATCATTTACTATTAAATTTTATATTTATATTTTTTATAAGTACATTTAAAACCCTAAAAGGCTATTAAATAAAACATTAAATTTTAAATTTAAAACAAATAATTTAAATTAATTTTCATATATATATATATTTAATATATATATATAAATATATATTAAATATAATAAATATTATATTTTTTAAGATTTATTAGATTAATTTCTTCCCACCCATAATTTAATATGAAACTATTCACATGAACTTTTCATTTGTAAAAGGGAATTTTTAAAGGTTATTTTAACCAGTACATTCAATTATCAATTTGTTAATGGTATTTGTTTTGGTACTTTTTCTATGATATATATATAGGTTTTTAGTAATTCATTAATGTATATATTATAATGTTTATATGGATTATATTTAAATATGGTGATAAATTATATAGTTATAATTTATTATAATTATATAATTGATTTGATAATATTTTAAATTTACTATAAATATAATTTTATTAGACATTAAGAAGAATAAATTATGTCAAATGAATTTATATAGGGTTGTTGGGTAGAATGGTTGTTATCTTCTCCGCTTGGTTTAAATAGTGGCTGGTAACATGATAAACTATAATGCCTTGACAAGTATTGTTGTATGCCTTTGAAATTGTTGTATTGACTTGAAACCTTATGACTCTTGAGTACACCATGTTGGTTGGCTGGGTACCACAACCTCACTTAACAATTAACACTTATCTTGATAATCCAAATTTAAAATGAATTTAAATTATTTATGTATGTTTAATTAGCACACACATATAGTAATTATTTAATTTTTATTCAACTTAATTAAGTTTATTTAAGATGGAGATGACTTATAACAATAAAATGGAGTTGAGATATCATTTTATAGAATAAGGATAATATTAAAAATATTATTACTTCAAAATCTAAGGAGTAATGATAGGGCAATAAAAGATGAAAGGAAAAAATAAAAGTAAGTTATGATAAAGTGGTGACCGGCCCTAATTTCCAAACACAAAAGTATCTCTTTGTTTTGAATAATGTCAAGAAGAAAACGAACATTGCACAAAGAAAGAAAAAAAATCTCATAAGCTTCATGATGAAAATGAAAATTGGTCAATTCTCTTGAGAGATCTTGGAATGCATCATTATTTTTTAAATTTCCAATATAACTTGCATCATTATTTTTTAAATTTTCAATATAACTTTATATTCATTTGAGATTTTTAATTAAAATGTAAAAAACCTTAATTTTTATAATAAGATAATTTGAATGAACTTTTCATTGTTTATTTTTTTCATAATAAAAATTTCTAAATTTATAAACATAATCATAATTAAAAATAATAAATAACTCAATTTATAAAATAATCATAATTAACTTCCGGCCATCTTTTATTAAAACTAATTTTTTTTTTTTTTTTTTTTTTTTTTTTTTTTTTTTTTTTTTATAGCAAAACGTTTAAAACTAATAATAATAAAAAAAGCAACCTCCCCATAAAAAGAAGTGGATAAACTGCCAAAACCAACCTATTTACAGCTCTAAAACATTACATCTGCAAATTCTATCCACGGACATAGGAAATAAAGAGTTGTTAATATCTAGAATCAATGAATTCATGGATTCCAAACGATCCTACGAAGAGAGATGATGTTTCTTGTGAGAGAACAAAGTGATTTAAAAATTATATTTATTTAAAATTGGTTTAGAAGTTTTTATTATTATTGATATATAAATTGGTTGAGTGAGGGACAATTTAATGTGTTATTAGAATATTATGAAG
>APFE031368109.1:20603-42422 GCA_000404065.3 Pinus taeda
AGTTGAAAGTAAATATATGTGGTTAAAAAAATTGATTATATATTTAATTAAGAAAGAATGTAAATGAATAATTATTAGAAATAGAAAGGTTAGTATTAGATATAGAGATCAAAATGAGAGCAATAAATATGAATTTCTTTTTGGAATTATTGATGTTTTCCATGACTTAAAGGTCATGGATTAAGTTGGATTTCAGGTGAAATTGATGTTATTTTTTTGTAGAAACTTGGGAGCATTAGGAGTCTAAGGTCTCTCACATTAATGGATTCATTTTTTTGTCAACTTGGAACAAGAAATCCCCCTCCACAGGAATTAGAGGAATAACCTCTTATATAAAAAAGAGTGTTTCTCCTCGCACTCAACTTCATAAGATAGACCCGTTTAATTGGTATATCTGGATCGGAATTTCTAACATTAATGCTAATAAGACTTATATTCCAATTTGTTATCTCACACCTACCAACTCTACCTTTTATAAGAAAAACAAACTAGATAAGAATTTCCCTTATAATACCTTAGATCGAGATATTTGTACTCTAAGGAATGAAAGTGTCATCCTCTTGTTAGGAGACTTTAATGCTAGAACTACATATAACCAAGTTGTTATTGTACATAATGATTTAAACCCTAATTGTCTTTATCTAGATGAGGACCTTAATTTAGTTAGTAGACTCAAAAGAAACTCAGAAGACCTAACTAAGAATTTATATAGTACCAAGTTAGTCAAACACTATAGTTCTCATAAGCTTAAAGTTTGTAATGGTATAATCAAGTGGCCAAACTGCAACCAGACAACTTGTATTCATGGACTTGGAAGTATTGTCGGGGATTATGTGATATCTAATATCCTCGTATCCAACAAAATGTAAACTTTGACCTCTTAAATGACCATGATCCTAACTCTGATCATAGACCGTTAACGTTAACTCTAAACTTTTTCATGCAAAACAAACACATGCATGAGAATTGTGAGAGTCAAGGACACTTGCTTTTTGACATGAATAAAATGGACATCTTCTTAAAGGATTTAAATAGGGACTTACACCTTTTAACTTATAGTGGTAACATCAAAAACCTCTATCATAATTTTACTACAACCCTCTCTAAGTTCTATACAAATTTCCATATAAAAAGAATAATAGAACTAACAACCCTTGGTATGATAATGATTGTAAAATTGCTAGAAAAGCAATTATGGATGTTCTCAATGAAAAATTAAAACTTGATAAGATAAATACATACAAAGCACTTACTAAAAGAAAGAAAATATACTATATAAGTAGAAAGCAAGAGTATTTATTCCACCTCTTTAAGCATGACCCTAGAAAGTTTGGAGGAAAATTATGATCCATAATACTAAAGAAAACCATTTCCCTTGAAGAACTAGAATATTTACCTTGAAAACCTCTATGAATCCCCTCACACTATGGACACCATTTTGAATTCTACTATGGAGAATTATATATTTTCTTTGGAAGACATTGAGTTTGGGGTTAAGAAACTCACTAATGGGAAAGATAAGGACATTACAGGCTACCAAGTTAAATGTCTTAAAATGGAAGAACCTATTCTCATCTCACACATATACAAGCTCTTCTTTTGGCAGTGAAAAAAGACTTCCCTAAGCCTTGGCCATAGAGCCTTATTGTGCCTATATTTAGGACTAGGGATAAAATAATTCCCTCTAATTCAAGAACAATTATGATTAGCCACATTTTATCCAACTCTTACAAGCTTATTTTGGAAAATAAGATTAACCTTTGGCTTGAAATCCATGGAAAAGTGGTAATGGTCGGTTGAGTTTAGGAGATATTGTTCAACTATGGACCATCATGTTTACTTGTAGGAAAATTGCAGAGGAATGCAACAATAATAAAATTGATCTCTTCTGTTGTTTTTTTTACTGTATAAAATCTTTTAACACCATTCCTAGAGCAAAGCTATGGAAGAGGCTAAAAGAGATTCCTCTTCAGTTGATGGTTGTTTGCATGAGGCTATATGAGAATGTTATTACTAAGCTTTGGACCACTGAGGATTGGTTAGAAGAAATTAAACACATATTGGAGTCAAGCAAGGGTGTTCCTTATCCCCTAACTATTCATTAGGTTACCTTTGAGGTAAAAAATGGGTCTCAAAACAAAAATTATACTAACAAAATAAACTTTAAAAGAGCCAGTAGGATTCCAGATGACTATGTCATCCCTAAGGGTAAATATTTTCGAGGGAAAAGGAAAAACTATTTTTTTAATTGTATTTTTGGACTATATCCTTATAGGTTTACTCAAATGTCAAGTGTAGACACCTATTGGATGCATAATTAGATTTCACATCCAGCAAGTACCCATTATGCATACTTCTGAGTAGACCGACAAAGAAAAAAAATGGAAATAAATGATTTTTTTCTCCTTCTGTTTATTTCAATTTTTTCTGATGTCAGTCTACTTAGAAGTATGTAGAGTGTGTACTTGTTGGATGTGGAATTTAATTAGACATCCAACAGGTGTCTACATTTGACATTTGGGTAAACTTATAAGGAGATAAGATAAAAATAGAATAAAAAATAGCTTATTTATTTATTTTTCTTTAAAAATTCATAACTCTTATTTTATTATTTTCCTTAGGAGACATATTTTAGGCCTTAAAATTCCCCTAATGTTACTTATAATCCATAAAAGTATTTGGAGAATGCAAGTTGTGTTGACTCCACACTCATTGGTATGAGCATAACTCTTCTCCTCTATGCCGATGATATTGTTCTTTTGGCAAGGAGCCATTACGATCTTAGCAAGAAACTCAAAATCCTCCAATATTTGGGCTCCAAGATGGGTATGACTGTTAATAATAACAAAACTAAAGTCATGATAATTAAATTCAAAAGAATCAACTATGCACGGGGGCTTCACTGAGGGAGAAATAACAAAGCACATGCATTCATATTTGAGGATATATATTGAAGAAAAAATGACATAATATATTGAGAATATAATAAAGGCTTAAAGGGTTTTTTATATTGGTGGGTATAAAAAATGTAGCTCAAAGTTACTAAAAAAATGTAAAGGGGTATAAAAAATGTTAATGAAAAAATGGATACCTAAAGTATCTAGTGAAATTAGTTTTTTTTTTGAGTTGGGAATGTGTATTGGGTTCGTATTGGTAGGGGTTAAATACTATGACTTTTAAAGTATTTTCCAATATGTATCCAAATTAGGGGCATTGTTTAGTATGCTACAAATGCACGTGATATGTCAGAGGTTCATTGAGTGAAGCTCTCGTGCATCTATGATACTTTCATTTATAAAAACGAGCCATTAGAGGATGTTTCTTCATACAAATTTCTGTGAATCAACATCCATCATAAGCTCAATTGAAATTATAATAATGAGAAAAAGATAAATGGAGGTTGGAAAATGTACTATAGGCTTGAAAAAAAATTAAGTCAATAGAATTTGGATTTGGGATTAAAAAAATCTCCTCTTTGAGACTTTCATCACACATGTTATTTTATATGGATGTAAGGCTTGGTATTGTAATATATCCATAGAGTAGTGGAGGAAGATTGTACTAATCCAAAAATAGTGTATAACCTACAATAAAAAGATTAAAGGAAATACTCCCTACCCTATCCTCCTAATTGAAGCAAACATTTTCCCCATTCAAAGAATGGCTATGACTAGATATCTTATGTATAAGAAGAAGTTATACAACATGAATTCCTAGAAGTTTCCTAAAAATGCTTCTAACACTAGTCAAATCCCCCACCTCCGGCTCAACCGAGAGTGGCATAATGATGCTTAATCTTGGCTGGACCATTGAGGAATAAAGGAGGAGATCTTCTTGCAAAATTCAGATAATGTTAAAAATATTATTACTTAGAAATTTCAGGAGAAATTGTGGGGCACTAAAGAAATACAGAAGAAGTAAACTAAGATATTATAAGGAGGTGATCAATCCCAATCTTGAAAGTCAAATTATCTTTTTGTCTTGACTAGTGTTAACAAGAAAATAAAATGTCAAGATACGAACTAATTCTCATGCTATTCATAGTGGAACTCGGTATTGGTCAATTCCTAAAACTCCATGGTATAAAAGAGTTTGTAACTTATGTGATCTTAAGAGGGTTGAAGATGAAAAACAAGTCCTCTTAGATTGTCCATCTTATACTCACATTCAATCTAATTTTCAAATATTTATCATGCTACCAACCTCTTTGACCCTTTAAGTAAGACAAATTATGGTGATATGAGAATGTTTCTCTCACTTCTTATTAAACATACAAATACAATATTAAAGAATTCCAATTAATCTCTTACCTTCTTAATGTCATAGACCATATAAATATTAGTGAATTTTAATCATCATTATCATAAATAAGAAAAATACTTGTAAAAAGAGTAAATCCGTAAAATTAGTTTGGTTATTTACCTTGAAAAAATACTCATAACAAAAAATGAACTAAAGAAAAGAAAACACTCATGTAAAAGTGAACACAGATTTGTAAATAACCCAATTGTGCCATCAACAATACAAAACAATGAGTATACTTATAATATTTGACTACCAACCTCTTTGACCTTTTAAATAAGCAAAACTATAATAATTTGATAATACTTCTCTCACTTCTTATTAAACATAAAAACAAAATGTTAAAAAAATTCCAATTAATCTCTTATTTTCTTAAAATCTAATAAACCATATAAATTTTATAAATACTATTCAACATTATCATAAATAAAAAAATAGTTATAACATTGATGCTAATATAAAACTGAACACAAATTCGTAACTATCCCAATTATGCCATCAACAATAAAAAACAATGAGTATATTTATAATATTGGAGAGGACATAAGTATGACTACTTTCAACATCTAAATGCTTCTTACTCAGACTTGTGTGATGGAAAGCTTTGTAGTCTTAATGTACCTGTTAGGGCATGATCCATTTTATAAAAATGAACACATAAACCCAATCACAATTGTTAATTTATCTACTAAATAACAAATGTCCTCTTCAGTTTGGGCAATCTCACCACTAATATTGATTGCTGGCAACAAAGCTGGAACCTTAATTCCTTTCTCAACCCACTCTATCAAGAAAGAACAAATCCAACTGGTAAATCATTAAGTTTTAACTTTCATATAATTTGCATTTTGCTCTAGGAATAAAGTTGATTTAATAAAATGTTAAGTCTTTAAAATTTTGTCTGGATGATTAGCTAAACTTAGATAATCAAAATGTTTCAGGTAAGTAATTAGGAAATGTTTGAACATAATTACTCTTTGTAAAAGTTTTTAATCTAAAACTCTAGAATATTTTGTAAATACAGACGATATTATGATAAGTTTTATTTTAATAGTCATGAGTGTTACTTTTGCAATTAGTCAAATTCAATGTGACTAATCAGTTTTTGAATAATTAGGTCGTGTGTATACAGATATCTACAATGTTTTAATATCAGCATAGTTCAATTTTAATTGCTGATCTCTAGATTATTTTGTAAACATAAATAATATTATAATAAATTTTATTTAATAGTTATGAATGTTATTTTTGCAAGTAGTCAAATTTATTGTGAGTAATAAGTTTTTGAATAACTAGGTCTCCTAAAATATAGATTTTTACAATGTTTTAATATTAGTAAGTTCCATCTTAATCACCGATTCTAACAAGAATAAGAAGGATCAAATTTCTTGAAGTGTAAATCTCTTGGTAATGTGCAAAACTTGAATAAAAAATCTGCACCTTAATAAGATTTGACTCCTCTCTCTCTATATATATATTTGCATGTTTTAATATATAAAATGGATTCAAGGTCTTCAAAATTACTTGGATATAAAACAATAAGATTATTATATATATATATATAATATATATATATATATATATATAAATATATAACAAATTTTTTATTTCCAAAAGTATAAGTGACAACTCTAAGTTACAATTGACACAATACATATATAGCTTACACTAAATTATAGAATAAGCCTCTCAACTCAAAATATAATAAAATATCTAATAAAATTCACTCAAATCTTATTGGATTTAGAACATGAATTTACTTAAATTTTGAAAAACTTGAAACATGTGGCCACAATTCATTAACATTACTACAATATATTATTTTTTTATATTATTTAAATTTTTAACATTTAAATTTTTAAATATAATTCTAAATTAATTTTTAACATTTTATTTTTACATTAAAAAAATACTTATACTCCATAGAATTTGTGTTTCTATGTTACTATTATTATTCAATAAATACTAAATACATATTTCATAGATAAAACCATACCTTGCACTCAAGAACCACACATTGAATTGAAACAATGTAATGAAAACTTTGAAGTTATGAAAATGTGTTGTTGTCATGCACTCAATACCATGAGTATGGTCTCTTTAAGTAGTATGGTCTTATCATTAAATATTGTGAAAAAGGAGTTAGTATGGGGCAATGGAAAGAGAAAGACTTTGAAAAAATAAAATTAAGAAAATATTTATAGAGTAGTTGAGGTCATTTTTTGGGTTATATTATGAATTGGTTTATAAATAGATAATAAAATTATTGAGTTAAAAAAAAAAAAGAAAAACTATACATAAAATAGGATAAGAGAAAGTAAGAGATAGTTTTTAATTTTTTTTTATGTCGATTATTAGTTAAAAATAAAATGTAAAATATCAAGATGAATGTAATTATATAAATTAAATAATTGGTAAATATAAATATCAATTATAATAAGCATCAAAATACTTTATCATATATCTTATGTTGTTAAGAAAAAAAAATAAAATAATCATAAAAATTTATTAAATTGAATTTATTTATAACTATTATTATTAATAATGATAAAATAAAATGAATTAATATATAAGTTAAACATATATACATTTTAAAATAACATTCAACAAGATTCTTAATCACGAATATTCACTGGTAGGGAATTGGCAAAAAAACAAAAAAACAAAAATCTTAGTATTTGATTTGTGTATACTATTAAGAATATTCTATGGAGGGTAGATCCCTACCATCCACTTAATAATTATTGATAATTAAATTCTAAAATATCTATTCCAAAACAAACATGTCTATGGCCATAATGACAAGAAAAGAAGAAAAGAAAATACAAATAAAACATGAAAAAAAGAAGGAAAAATATTTAAATTAACTAAATAGGTTTTGTTACAATAATGTGGGCAAATACCAATTCTTATCAATACCACATATTAAAAAACCGTAACTCATTTCATATGACACTTGTTTATATGTCATTTTTTTAATTAATCAAATAATTAAAAGGGAAAAGAATGCATAACTACTTTGGAGGTAAATCTCAACCTCTAATTTGTTAATACTACTAAAAATATTCTAGAGTATTCCATATAGACTAAATCTTGGCCATCCACTTAATAATTATTGATAATTAATTAAACTTATGGTAACTCTATTCCAAAATAGGCTCTAATAAAATCATTATAAAAATTTTAAAATTTATTTTTATTTAAAAATAAAAAATAGCTAAAATATTAATAAATAGGAAACATGCAAGGTCATAGTGCAACCATATCAATTAAATGGTTGGTAAATGCCTATAGGAATCAATTCATATTAAAACGTCAAAATACTTACTTGATCATACATCTCAAGTTGCTAAAAAAAATAAATAATAATAAAATACCTAAAACTATATCTTTATTTAATAATAATTTTTTATTGATAACCAGAATTATATATATATATATATATATATATTTAAAAAGACATTAACAAGATTCTTTAACCATGGAGAATTCACCCCACTTTATCATAGATATTGGTAATTTGTGAATAGGGTTGTTACAATACCATGGATTATCAATACCACAATACCCGAAAATTTATAACTCATTTCATATGACATATATATTATATATATATCTATATATATATATATATATATATAATATATATATATATATATATATATAAATTAATGAATTAATTTAAAAGGGTAAATAAGATATAAACTATTTTGGAAATAAATCTCGGTCGCTTTAATTTGTGTATATTATTAAAGATTATTCTAGAATATTTTATGCAGATTAAATACCTACCATTCACCTAATGAATACCGATAATTAAATTAAAGTTTTGAAAACCTTATTTCAAAATAAACATGCCTATCAACAAAATAATGTTATCAATCAATTTTTTTTTTTTTTAAATGAGACAAATAATTTTATGTTAAAAACCTAAATTGCAAGACCAGAACTATTTACATCAAAAAAACAAAACTAGCTTCAAAGATTTAAGCTACTTCCATGTTCGAATATATCCAAAAAAATATTTTATTTCCCCTACAAGCCCTGTCGACTATAATATTGCACTGATATTTCTCATAAACCCTGTAAAATTGACTTAATATATAAACATAACTACAATACATAAAAAAAACATTAACCAAGATTTGAAGGTACAACTTCCTCCCTAGTGTCTTTGTTCCCTCCACTCGTTCCCGCTCCTTCGACACCTACACCCAATTTTCCTTGTAGTTGGGAAATGACAGAGAGGGAGCCCAATGATAATTTCCTTTACCTCAGTGAACATACTATTACTGATCAGGTTTGAATTGGAGGAAAGAAGATCTCATTCCATCTTGACAATCTTCCATTGCAGGGTGCCTCAACACTCTCGAACTTAGCATTGATAAAATCTCCATTTGTCGCATGATATTAATCCAACAACTCCACCCTACGTGTCACGCCCCCAGGCCAACGGTAGTCTTTCAACTGCTCTTGATGAGGTGCGGCACCACCGAACACTTTCTTTTCACCAGTACTTATGTTTGTGGACTACACCTAACCACTTATTCTTACTTAGCTTGTGTTTCTCAACCAAGTATTATTTCTTTATCCTTTATACCAATGGACACCCATACACATTCATTATCAACAACACTTATAAGTGATGAACACAATTGCACAGTATAAAGGGAGAGGCAACTCCTTGAACAATGAGTCTGCCCAACAATATATTATACAACAGTTTACAAAGCTTTACAAGTATACTTGGAAACCCCAAGTTTCATACTCAGCCAAATTTACAATCCAAGGCAAAAATCGGTTGCCTAGCTCATCGGCACCTCCGCACGGTTGCTGCACGACTTCACCAACGCTTTGTTCACCTTGTCGCACGATTGTGTTGTTTGCCCAACTTGGGTGCGCCTCCAAGTCGCCACACACGGGCGCCTCCACCCGAGACACACCTCCGTCCACAATCTCAACACTTCACCAAGTCACCGTGCACACTTGCACGATGAGCAGGCGCTCAGCCGAGTCACCAAGACACCCGTTCCAAGTCGTCACACAAATCGGGCGCTCCTTCGTTTCACCGTCGGGCACCTTCGCACAAACCGGGCACCACACTCATGCACGTCTCAACCGACCATCGGGCACCACACACCTATGCACGCCCTCACCCAACCACCAGGCGCTCCTGCTCGCACCTTCACCCATAACCGAGTTTAGCATGTCTTCACCGTGCAACCAAGCCCAAGAATGGGCACATTACTAAACCTGGGCCTCCTCCTTATATCTGCACACTAGACCTGCGCCTCTACCTCATAGAGCGAAGACGTTGAGTGAATGAGTGATGTCCCAAATGACTCAACTCATCACCAACATTTACCCATGGCAGGGCGAGTTGGTTCACTCGGCCGACTCGTCCTCCAAGCTCCACATGCCATCAAATATCATGTCAGCCCCTTCATCAATGTAGGTCGGCCTCCATATGTCTACCACCATGCTACTATGCATATATACATTCGCTCGCCCTCCACATATGCACATAACACCATCGCATAATCAAGAGAGAGCTCGCACTTCGTCCAATCGCAGCTCGTTCAAGCCTACTGCACGCACGCACGTTCCACCCGCACGCTCAGAACTGCAGGTTGTTACATCCTCCTCCACCTGAAATCGTTGTTGTCCTCGACAACATACCATCTTAGTAGCCATCCACCAAGATCATCATCAATGTCTGTCTCATCCTCGGTCCATCATGTCAACTCCTCCACATACTGCAAACATCCCTGCAACATATGTAGAACTACCATCTCCACCATGTGTCGTCCTCATCCTGTGAATTGTCATCCTTCCTGCCTGCCTGATTCCAACATCTCTCCGTGCAATTCCGGACCCCATGTTTGAACTAGTTGGGTAGCTAATCCAACTGTCATGCTCAAGCCATGAGAGTGAACATCGTTATGCCTTCACCAGTCTATCTCGGATTTCTGCCACATCTTGGACTCACCAAGAATCTCACCACCATGCTCAGGTCCATGTAAACTCTATCCCATCTGCAACATGTCATGATGCTTGATGCCAAGCCATCCCTGCACCATCTGTCATACCTGCTCAACCTGTTATAAGGACTCATTGCCATGAACAGCTAACAATGAACCCCATCTTCTTGTTCATCTAAGAAGATGTGGAGGGAGTAGAGCCTGAAGGCTCACCCTCACTAATCAACTCAATCCATCTATTAGGATCCTCAATCTCCATCCTCTGTAGATAAGTGACCCGAGCCTCCTCTCGGACATTCGGCCTCACATATGCATCATCATCATCATCATCATCCTCGACCACTTCTAGCCTTCTTGACAAATCCAAGATACTATCTGAAAGAGTCCCGATGACCAATGACTTCTCGGTAAGCTTTGTCTCAACCATGGACAACTGCTTACTCATATCTTCCATCCGCTTCTCGTCCTCCATTTGCATCACTGCCAACTTACAATTAGGCTTTGTCACTCCAATGGTAGGCACAACAATGGGTACATCCTCCCTTCCATCGTAAATGTATAGCTTCTTCAAATGTGGAACAATCATAGCATCAAACGGTTTCAAGAATTCCATTCCCAGCACAGCCTCATAGTCATCTATCCACACTATAGTGAAGTCGACCTTCCCTGTCGACTCACCAAGTGTTGTGTCCACCTTTTCAGCTACACCAAGAACATCATCAGGAGGAGAATTGACTGTCTTCATCTGTGCCTTTATCGGTACAAATTTTAGCTCAATTCTTCTCGCAGTATCTTCTCCCATGAAGTTGTGAGAGGCCCCACTATCCACCATAGTGAGTATATCAGCATCTCCAACCTTCATCTAAACATACTCCAACTTGTTCCTCTCAGGATCCTTTCGAGAGATCACCTTTGTAGTAGTAACAACACCAAGTGTCTGCATCATTCCCACAGAAGCTTCTTCATTCTTCGCATTAGATTGTGCAATCGAAGCCACTTTCGGTCTAGAAGGACAATTCTTCACCGTATGTGGTTCAGCACATATCCAACACTTCAAGGCTTTCTTCGTCTTCGACTTATCATCTAATTTCGAAGCATCCTCTTTCTTCTTATCTTTCGGCTTGTCAGACTTCTTCTTCCTATCGTCATAAGTCTCATCATAATGCTCCACCAACCTGTCCACAGCAACAAAAGCTTCTTCAAGTGTTCTAATCCTCTGCCTCTTCACTTCATTGCGTGCCCAAGGCTTCAACCCAATGATGAAATTGAACACCTTGTCCCTCTCCGCCATGTCAGGAAGTTCCAGAACCGCACTTGCAAACTCCCGCTGATATGTCTGAAGGTTCCCTATCTGCTTTATGAATTTAATCTTCATCCTTGCTTCCCACGTTTCATCTTGAGGACTGAAATGGGTCTGCAAAGCTTTCTTCATCTCATCCCAAGAAGTAATGTCACCAGCATTTCCATGGGCAATCTGATTCATCCGTCTTCGCCACCACATCTTAGCATCCTTTATCAAGAACTCAATAGCTACCTTGACCTTCGTCTCATCATCAGATAGACCCAATTGTTCCAAGTAGTGCTCCATGTCCCATAGAAAGTTGCCAAGAGTCTTTGCACTCCTTGTATCATCATAAGATTCCGGTTCCTTGACTTTCACATGAGGCACTCCTCCACCTAAGTTATGCCTCACAACCTTCTACAACACCGCGATCTCATCTCTGGCTTCGTCAAGAGATTTCTTTAAGTCCACGATCTCTACAAGACCCTGGTCCCTTGCTTCTTCAACCTCCTTGACCCTTACTTCAAGTTGTGTACATATAAGATCAATGTACTCGTGTTGAGTCCGGAGTTCCTCGAGCTCTTTCTTCATCTTTGAATTGGCCTCTTGATCATTCATGACCAAGTCCATCTTCTTATTCTAGTAAGCCTCTAAGGTCTCCATCCTTTCCACACCTTTTCAATGAATGCCATAGTAGCATCCTTCGCACCGTGATTAGACCCAACCTGAGATTTAGCTGCCATTGCTAATAGCCTCCTTCTTCTTTGCAATCTAGTTTCGACCATACAACAGCTTCACCAAGATGCCTGCAACCTGAACCAGCCCTTGTTCCACTTGTGTGAAATAGCTTCCTTCACCTGCAAGTACCTGCTTCACTGTCTTCAATCTTCAACCCGGATATCAGCTCTGATACCATCTGTCACGATAGTGTAGTGGGATCAACACTTCATCGTCAAACCGATCAGCTTCCTGATCATCAGCTCTGATACCACTTGTCACGCCCCTAGGCCAGCGGTAGTCTTTCAACCGCTCTTGGCGAGGTGCGGCACCACCGAACACTTTCTTTTCACCAGTACTTATGTTCGTGGACTACGCCTAAGCATTTATTCCTACTTAGCTTGTGTTTCTCAACCAAGTATTATTTCTTTATCCTTTATACCAATGAACACCCATACACATTCATTATCAACAACAATTATAAATGATGAACACAATTGCATAGTATAAAGGGAGGGGAAACTCCCTGAACAATGAGTCTGCCCAACAATATATTATACAACAATTTACAAAGCTTTACAAGTATACTTGGAAACCCCAAGTTTCATACTTAGCCAAATTTACAATCCAAGGCAAAACTTGGTTGCCTAGCTCGTCGGCACCTCTGCATGGTCACCGCACGACTTCACCAATGCTTTGTTGACCTTGTCGCACAATTGTGTTGTTTGTGCAACTTGGGTGCACCTCCAAATCACCACACACGGGCACCTCCACCCGAGACACACCTCCGTCCACAATCTCAACACTTCACCAAGTCACTGTGCACACTTGCACGACGGGCTGGCGCTCACCCAAGTCACCAAGACACTCGTGCCAAGTCGTCGCACAAACCGAGCACTCCTCCGTTTCACCGTCGGGCACCTTCGCACAAACTAGGCGCCACACCCGTCCACGCCTCAATCGATCGTCGGGCGCCACACACCTGTGCATGCCCTCACCCAACCACCAGGCGCTCCTGCCCGCACCTTCACCCACAACCGAGTTCACTGTGTAACCAAGCCCAAGAATGGGCGCATTACTAAACCTGCGCCTCCTCCTTAGATCTACGCACTAGACCTGTGCCTCTACCTCATAGAGCGAAGATGTTTGAGCGAATGAGTGATGTCCCAAATGACTCAACGCTTCACCAACATATATCCATGGCAGGGCGAGTTGGCAGGGTGAGTTGGCTCACCCGGCCGACTTGTCCTCCAAGCTCCTCACGCCATCAAATATCATGTCGGCCCCTTCATCAATGTAGGTCGGCCTCCATATTTCTACCACCATGCTACTACGCATATATACACTCGCTCGCCCTCCACATATGCACATAACACCATCGCATACTCAAGAGAGGGCTCGCACTTGGTCCAACGACAGCTCGTTCAAGCCTACCCGCGCGCATGCACGTTCCACCCACATGCCCAAAACTGCAGGTCATTACACTACGCATGAGGAGGTTGAGCCTACCCATCATCAATTTGAACAGGAATTTGGAAGCCCTTTTCCACTGAGCCGAGTCAACATCCGAAAACTTCCCTCCTTGCGATGCCATCCTTAGATCACTTGAAAAGACACAATTACTCAAACTATACTCAACATTTGAGCCAACATGTGCCATATACAAAGACAAAGTTTCCTTACATATAATTTCTTCCCAAACTTCGTTGTTGCCTTCAACCCTCGTCATTAATGCATATAGGTTTTCGATCTTCATTCCCATTAAGTATACATCCTGCTGGAGAGGCCTATTGAACCAACAGTGCAGCCAATTTTCTATGGCATGAGGTGAATTCTTGTTCCATCTCTTCGCCATTAAAGTGCTCGTGTGAATTGCAGTCCTCCCAAATAGAAAAAATAACCACCTTCCCACGAAACTCTTGTACTGAGATATGTATCTTGTCAGGGATCACAACGCCTTGTCTTGGGATTCCAAAAGACCTCCAAGTGGTAATTCCTCCCGAGCCATCACCCACATTTCCTGCATGCATTCCATTACTCCGCTCACCATGTATCTAACAGCACCATAATTGATGGCCATGCGCTCCACCCGTACAAACATTCCTTTATGGTATGGGAATTGGGCCCCTTATTCTGACCATTTATTTCACATGTTCCCGCTCCCAACAACGTGCCACGACTTACTATCTCATCGACTTCCCTATTGAGTTAGCGGAGGATGTGGAATAGCAAGAGCTCGTTGAACTTATTCATATGGTCATTGATACTTTTAACTATGGAGGAGCTTGAGAGATCATAATTTAATTATGGGTTGAAAACATTCGGTTAACCAACAGAGAGTCACCTAGTACCCTTCATTTCTTAATTCCAAGGCTTAGAGCAAGGTCTAGGCCCTTCCAAAACACAAGGATCTCAACCTTATTATTAATTTCTACTCCTAATCTCCATACAAATTTTATTTCCACATATTTATCGAGACAAATGATCAACCCTTGTGTTAGTGCCACTCCTAATATTATCAATCATTCTTACCAAATTAATGTTCATCTATTGAAAATCTTAAATTTAAAATTAACTTTGTAGATTCTTAAAAAAATATTGATGTAATAATTTCACCTCATATTTATTTTCATTTCTCAATATATACTCTAAGTGTTTCACTTATCAATATACACTAAGCATTTTAACTTTGCTGGTTATTAAAAAAATCTTGATGGAATAATTTCATCTTGTATTTATTTTCATTTGTCAATATAAACTCTAAGTATTTCACTTATCAATATACACACTTTGTTTTTAAAGTTGTTTTCACTTCTCCTAAGAAATAGAACCATGCTAAACTCTATTCTAAATCATATAACCATCTTAATGAAGTTCACCTATTTAGAATTAAGTTGTTTCTATTTTAGCTGATATATTCATAGTGAAGTTCGCAACTACAACAAGCATTATGTTGTGACGACAACCTTTATGAAAAATGTTGAAAATGGAAACAAGAAATGCTAATAATAGAAATGATAAAAATAACATTGCTATAAATAGCATTTTAGGTACCAATGTTGGAGATAACAACAATGAATGAAAAATAGAAGTGCTAAAAGTAGCATTGCTATAAATTTCAGGATAGATTCCAATTTTAGTTAGTCCCTGAACTAAAATTGAGAAGTAAAATTAGAATTTGATCTTAGCAGCTATTTGTAAAATAATTAATTAAATCATCTTGAGTTAATTAGTTGGAGAAAATCAAACATGAAGTCTATGTGAAGACATGCAACAGTTTCTCCATTGATTGAGGAAGTTATCCCTTGATTAAAGGAGATCAGGATGAGTTGTACTTTGAGCTGTAATTAGTTAGCTCAGTTATCTGAGTTAAGTCTAGTTAGATTATTTCAAACAGTTTGTTGAACAAATTTTGAGTTCAGTTTGTTAATGCATGCATGCATGTAACTGCTGAACTTCAGATAATTGAATATTCTCTCACAAATAACTCATGCATGTCAATTCAGTTAGAGACCCAATTGAGATCAGAGGATGGGACAATGTACTATCAGTTGGAGGATTTTTCCTATATAGGAAACTCATCCATGCAGAAGGAATTCTCTCCTTCAGGACTACGCAGTTATTTATGAGTGCTGGTGAGTTGTGTGAGAGGTGAATTCACACAGGTGGTAGCATTGGACCCCAAGAAAAACTGCGCAAGGAAATAGGAGGCTTGGAGGGCAAAGGAGAAGGTTTGTGAGAAGCCTTTGACTGTCTATGAGTAGTAGAGGGATTGTACTGAGAGATGGATAGCTTGTGAGCTAAAGCTTTGTGTAATCCAGACTATTTTCCACTTGTATGATAATACAAAGATTGAGGTTTTTAGCTGAGGCTTTCCCCAAAGTATTCTTCTGTGTTCATGTGTGATTGATTTCTCATTCTCTTTTATATGTGTTCTATTTGATCTTGCTCATAATCGATTAAGCTTCTGCAAGTTTGTTTGTAGAAGTAGATCAAGTATTTTGCTTTAGTATATTGCATTATCAGGTGATCTATGGTGAAATTTATATATGGTATCAAAGCGAAGGTGATCAAAGCGAAGAACAATATACAAAGAAGGGAGAAGTTCCAAGTTTGAAGTTCCTAATTATAGAATTCGAATTCTTATCACATCTCAAATTTCACCAATGGCATTCAATGGTTTGAGACTCAAGTATGCCCTTGATGGTAGCTCGAATTATATAGCCTGGAAGGATCACATGGAAGCGGTATTAGAGGACAATGGTCTCAAGGACTTCATTGATCAAGAAGTCCCCAAGCCAGCAGCAGCTAATGCCTAAGAATTGGCAGAATGGAAGAAATGTGTGGCTAGAGTGAGGAGAATCCTTCTAGAGGGTGTTTGAGACCACATAGTCTCAAGTCTCCATGGGAAGGAGACACCGTTTTCAATGTGGAAAATATTGAAAGACTTATATCAGAACAACAACGATCAAAGGAAGCTAGCGCTGAAAGACAAGCTTCAGAAAATCAAGTGTGAAAAGGGCGACATGATCTCTACATATTTGAACAAGCTCACCACTTGCAGGGATGAGCTTGGAAGTGTAGGTATCACGATTGTTGATGATGACATGGTGAGGATTTCTCTCCTCGATCTGCCTAAGAGCTGGCATAGCTACCAAGACTCGGTAAATGGAAGAGAGAAACTATCAGATTGGGAATGACTTTGGTCAGATCTGATGCAGGAGGAGATAAGAAGAAGCACAAGAGATGGTTCTTCATCCAAGGAGGATGAAGAAAATTATGCCATAGTGAGTAAGGCAAAGAAAGGGAAGGAGAAGGTTTCTCATCCCAAATCGAGTTCTTCCCATGGTGGGAAGAAGTCTGACAAATCAAAAGTGTGATGCTTTCATTGTCATGAGGTGGGCCATTTTGTAACAAATTGTCCATTGAAGAAATCCAAGATGGGATCTGAGGAAGGATCTGAAGGTGAGGCATTGGCCTTACAGTTCGAGTTGCATTTCACCCTCTTCACATGCATGGTTTCATCCATGGTGGGATGTGGTTGGTTTCTTGACAGTGGAGCTTCATTCCACATGACCGACGATAAGATTTTGTTCAGTACCTTGGAGGAGAAATATCTCTAGATACTCATAACGATGGGTAATGATGAAAAGTATAGTGTCTCAGGAGTAGGCACAATTGTTTTTTAGAGGGAGCATGGAGCTCGCATTACCTTGATTGATGTGAAGTATGTGCCAGGACTGAAGAAAAACTTGGTATCGATCGCAATGTTGGAAGACAGAGGCTATGATGTAGTCTTCAGTAAGGGAAATGTTTTCCTTAGACGCATCACCACAAGACAGGTGAAGCAGATTAATTCACGAGTCAAGAACCTGTATGATCTTGAGGTTCAAGATGCATGCAAAGCCTTGATGAGCAAGGCAACTATTGAAGACTTGGTGGTTGAGAGGGAGAGTACATTACCTCTCAACATGCAGTGCCAGAAGAAGTCTCATAAAATTGTGGAGGAGCCACAATTGGTGAAACAACTTCAGGAGGTTGTGGAGTAGCCACAACTGGAGAAGATGAGAGGAGATCGAGTGGAGGCATCCACTCATACAGAGACCTCCAGTAGGGGGAAATTTCGAGCCAAGTGGGTAGAGGGAGCACATGCATCCATACCTCTAGGTAGGAGGTGGGGCGATGTGGAGTGATAGTCCCAAGAAGGTTGGAATAGGGGTAGGATCATCGAGGTACCCAACCTCTTTGATTAGACCTTGCTACGGGAGCCTCGACGAGGAGTAGCAAGATTGGATGAGTGGGTAGAGACAAATGCGAATGGAGCGACAGAGAGAGCTACAGTGTAGGAATCCCAAGGCAGTGCAGAGCTAGCAGGCTGCAACAATGTGAGAGGCACATGAGTGTTTCACCAGTGCAGGATGGCACAGAGAGGTGTGCAACGGTGTGAGATTCATGGAGTGTTATAGCAACTCAGAGGTCACAGAGGGAGCACTTGTCAGCGACAAAGGGAGCTTCAGCATCAGAGGGTGTTTCTAGCCCAACAGGGAGGTCAGTTGGGAGATTTATTTGTTTCTAGAGTTGCTGGAGCAACAACACTTGGGAGAAGTGTTGCATGTAGAAAATTCCAAAGGTTCAGGATCAGGTTCGAGTTGAATTCCTTTCTTGTTGAGAGGGAGTGTTGAAAATGGCAACAAGAAATGCTAAAAATAGAGTTGCTATAAATAACATTTCAGGTACCAGTGTTGGACATAGCAACAAAGAATGAAAAATGGAAGTGCTAAAAATAGCATTTCTATAAATAGAATTTCAGGATAGATTCCAATTTTAGTTAATCTCTGAACTAAAATTGAGAAGTAAAATTCAAATTTGATCTTAGCAAATGTTTGTAAAATAATTAATTAATTCATCTTGAGTTAATTAGTTGGAGAAAATCAAACATGAAGTTTATGTGAAGACATGCAACAGTTTCTCCATTGGTTGAGGAAGTTATCCCTTGATTAAAGGAGATCAGGATGAGTTCTACTTTGAGTTGTAATTAGTTAGCTTAGTTATCAGAGTTAAGTCTAGTTGGATTAGTTCAAACTGTTTGTTGAACAAATTGTGAGTTCATTTATTTAATGCATGCATGCATGTAACTACTGCACTTTAGATAACTGGATATTCTCTCATAAATAACTCATGAATGTCAGTTTAGTCAGAGACCCATTTAAGGTCAGAGGATGGGAAAATGTACTATCAGTTGGAGGATTTTTCCTATATAGGGAACTCATCCATGCAGAAAGAATTATCTCCTTCAGGACTACGCAGTTATTTCTAAGTTTTGGTGAGTTGTGTGAGAGGTGAATTCACATAGGTGGCAGCATTAGACCCCAGGAAAAATTGCGCAGGGAAATAGGAGGCTTGGAGGGCAGAGGAGAAGGTTTGTGAGAAGCCTTTGACTGTCTATGAGCAGTAGATGGATTGTATTGAGAGCCTGATAGTTTGTGAGCTGAAGCTTTGTGTAATTCAGACTATTTTCCACTTGTATGATAATACAGAGATTGGGGTTTTTAGCTGAGGCTTTCCCCAGAGTATTATTCTGTGTTCATGTGTGATTGATTTCTCATTTTCTATTATATGTGTTTTACTTGATCTTGCTCATAATCAATTAAGCTTCCATAAGTTTGTTTGTAGAATTAGATCAAGTATTTTTATTTAGTATATTGCATTATAAGGTGATCTACGGTGAAATTTCTACAAAAAATGCTTAAATGGTTAATGCACTTCAATAGTGGATTCTCAAGAGTTAACTGTAGCTTGTGATAATAACAAAATCAGTGACTAGAGGGTTAGATTAGTTAGATTAGCGATTTTTTTTTTTTGGTTGAAATGGATATTATTGTTGTACTATGATGAATCTTCATCCAAGCATAGGAAATAGTGTCCTAAGAATGTTTATTTGCTTTCAAAATAGTGAATCAAATGTTCCTACCAAAGTTGCTAAGAATGGTTGCCACACATGCACATGTAGCCACTTCTCACCATGGGATGAAGGTTGAAGTTGCATATGGTTACTATCGAGTCTTATGTTTTTTTTCTTAGTGAAAAGTTGATTAATGGTGTATGATTGGTGTTTTTTTCTTTATAATATTTTAGTATTTTCTAATTTTCTAATTTTTTTGTCATACTATATTTTTTTTTTAGTTTAGATAAATAATATCTTTAATATTATCAATATTTTGGAAAATGACATCTTCACTACATTTTTTAATGATTTAACCAAGACTTGGCATCTTACTCTTGTCCCTTCTTTAGGTGTTGGTGATTTTAACTGGGGTGAAAGCAATTTTTGGCAGCCTCTTGTCATACATGTTGTGCATCTTGTTCTTGTACATTAAATGCCTAATCATTGTTGTGCACTCAATGGGAGAAACAATCACTTCTATGAGGAGGATAAGATAGGGTGTATTTCCTTTAATATTAAGATTAAAAGTCATAAAGGATAAGATAGGGTGTATTTCCTTTAATATTAAGATTATAAGTCATAATTTTTTTGGATGTGCTCTATCTTTCTCTAGAATTCTCTAGGGATATTGCATTACCTCCCCCCTTTACCTCACTTTACCTCCCCTTTTGACATTAAGAGAACCCAGACACAAAGTTACATTACAAACTCACCAGGAACACTCACCTCACTTTCTTGAAGTTACAAGAATAACACTCTCATGTGCTGAACGAAGAATACATATTGATGCACATAAAACAACCCAATGACTCATCAATACAACCCAAGATTTTGACAGACTTAAATAAATTCATAAACGTTCATGCAACTTTTAAGCATTCGTAGCATCAAAGGCATGATCCAATTCAAATTGTGAACAAAATACAAAGAGGAATACTCCAGAAAATTTCAAAATTGTTATTAAGATAGAATCTCCAAAGGTGTATTCATCGGTAACAAGAGGAGTCTTATGAAATGCATGAGAGGCATATTGAAAAGAATCTTAAGATCCACCAGTTAGAAGACTCTCAATGGATTTCCTTTATCTTAATGGATTTCCTTTCTCATGGCATCCATTTGTTTAGGGAATTTGTGCACGAGAAAAGTTGTCCAAGTTTGATAAGCTATGCATTGATTGTGTCTAAGAGGAGGCCATATTGTTATCCAAGGACAACTTAAAGAGACCTCAGGATGAAGAAAACTCAAGCCATTGTAATTCATATAAGAAAACAAGAATGGCAAGAGTATCAAAGATGAGTTTTCTCTTATCCCACAACCAAAGCTCAACTATTTTAGACTTGTTTTCAAGTGGCTAATAACTTTTCCACCCTACATTTATTCTTTTACCAACACTATAGTTCCAATTGAGCTTGTAAATAATATTACTTCTGAAATATTTACATTAAGACATTTTCTCCAAACCATTATTGTTATATAATGAAGTTTCATACACAATATTTTGAAATCAATAATAAGGATTAATTTAATTAATTTAAATTAATAAAATTTCATCTTTGAATTTCATGGTTTATATATTACTTAATAACATTGCCACAACCAATTTAACTACCTTGATGGACTAATTTAATTCTATACCTTGAACAATTAATTTATTTAAAAAACCTCTCCAAAATTTATAGTAAGACGTTGCAAATTACATGTAACAAATTTTAATTGTTTCTCCTGGATTTTCATCTATGAGATAATAAAATACCTTGTAAGTTATTTGATTTGTTTCTCCTGGATTTTCATCTATGAGATAATAAAATACCTTGTAAGTTATTTGATTTAGCATAGTTGAACGTGAAGCTACATTGCATTATGGTTATGAACTTGCAAGATTATATTTTAAATTTCAAGACTATTTATTATTTTAAGATTAAATTATAAAATTATAATTGATTGGAATTTTAATTTATATTATATCAGTATAATTATATAAATTAAATATTCGGTAGACATCAATCTATGATAAACATCAAAACATTTATTTTATGATATTTTTCATATTACTAAAATTAAAAAAAATCATAAAAATTAATTAAATTATAATT
>APFE031368109.1:48473-67163 GCA_000404065.3 Pinus taeda
TATTATTTCTCAAATAATATAATAAATAAGATTAATAGTTAAATATTAATCGTTATACATAATAAAATACTTAATTAAAAATGTGTTACTCTTTAATTTCATTAATTTTAATTAGGCTTCGTGTTTGGAAATTTCTATTACACATATAAAATAAAAACGAGACTGTAGGTTCAAGATTGAACCTAGCATGTAGGTGGATACCGACGAGCACTCATAGCCACATAATCTTGGTTGAACGGTAATGTTCATTGTGCTTCTTGTGTCGTGGAAGATCACAATCCCACCAAATGTGTATGGGAAGAAGTAGCTTAAAGTCTTATCTTGGTACATATGGGGAGTATAAGCACATCCTAACAAGAGACCTAAGTTTAAGGCAAATTTTATATTACAAATATAAAGCAAAAGTAAGTTTCTCGTCTGCCCTTAAGTGTTTATAGCAATAAGCTATTGGTTTTTTAGTGATTTCAAAACAATTAGGGTTGGTTCAGGGTGGTTAGTTGTGTTTTTAAAGTTATAAGACTTTGTGTTTTTAAAGTTATAATAGTCTTATTTTTGTTGGGGTTTATAGCTCTAGTTTCTGGCATAAAAAGAAATGGTGTTATTGTAATACTCACCCTCTCAAGGTCGATTTGTGGGTGAATTATACTCTAGGGTCCAAGTTAGGGGTGTAATTCACCTTGATTATATTTGGTGTCAAGTGGTTGGGCTAGGGTATAGGTTTATTGGTAACCAATATGTTGCAAGAGTTTTTTCTCCAAGTTTGAGCATTCTATAGATTTCCAACGATGGTAGATTGTGCGGATACTTGAGGAAAGAGGCCACCTCATGCATCATGTCTCCTAGGAAAGAAATGTGTATCAAGAGAGGCGGTGGCATAAGTGAAGCCCAAGCTCAATGCAGGGCTCGTTTGTTCACCCAGAACTCTATTGATTTTTATTTTAATGTTGTACATCCTGAGACTACAAGAAATTCACAAGCTGGAAACCATGGTGAGCAATGAAAGATAATCTCACTTTGATTCTGATATTTTTGAAGGGGTATCCATCTCGATACTTGACCTTGGTCATACCAAGGGGTGGAGGAAGTGGTATGTTAATGAAATTGCTTTGAACTGGAAAATGAATATCCTACTGGGTATGGTTCTATAGGATAAGTAGGTGGAAAAATATAATGTGTTTTCCTCATTGGAGGACATCAAAAGAATGTATAGAAATTAACGTTTTTATATGGACATGCTTGGTGCTAGACTGGCCCATGTGGAAGGGCATCTTCATTGTGATTCCGACACACCTATTCCTCCTGGTTTGAGCACAAGGGATTCAACCCCTATATCTTCTTCAGACTCCTAATGGTCTTCCAATTTAATAGTATTTTTGATAGTATTTCTAATGTGATAACAAGCTTTGTACTATCTGATTACAACTAGACCGTCTAGTTTTTCTTTTTGAATCTTGCTATAAAAGTCAGCTAGGGGTTTCTCTTGGTCCCCCTGGCGATAGCAAGAATTCCCTAATATTATAGGAAGAAACATCATAATGATTGATCTATGTTATATGGCTGTAAAGACATTTTGAAGCAATACAATGTTTCACTTTACATAAAAAAACAAAATAAGGTAAAAACAAGTTGAAATCAAATATATATTACACATTAAAAAAATGAAAACAAATTTAAATCATATATAATTGTTACATCGAAATTTTATCTTATATGAGTGTTCAATCAATATTAATCATTTATAAATTATTAATTTAAAAACAATCAAAATTATATTGGAAAATTCCTTAATAATAATAAATTATTTACGAGGAATTATCAATTTTGAAAAGAAATAAACATTTATGTCAAATATAAGGGAAGTTACTAAAAAGAATGCAATACCAATTACAACTATATTATCAATTTAATCTATAAAATGCTAATGATGATGATAATGTTTGTTTTTTTTTTTTTTTTAAGCTCAATCTCTATGTTTAATGAAAGTTGTATTTACATCACACACGATAAAAAAAGCTCTACAGATTTCCTTGGTCTGCCCATCTGGAAACCAGACCAAAGATAGAATCTAACGCTTGAGTAAGAGTTCATCAAAATTGACAAAATATTCACAATATGTCTATTGAGACAAGACCAAAACTTGGGTTGCATGGCCCTATGGACTAGTTTAACATAAAACTAAAAACATATGCTTGCATGTTGTAGCAAGAAAAACCAACTAACTAACATCAACATAAAAGGCTATGGAAATGATCATACCCAAATTATCAGTTGGAAGAGGAGGGTTACAATCATGTAGGAGGACTCACTCAATTCGTTAAAAGTGTTGGTCCAAAATTTCATAGAGTAAAAGTTGTGCTTCCATCTTGAGGAGGAGATCATCTCAATTTCCATTTCGACTGAATAAAACTTTCCCGAACGTTTCTTTGAACTGCCAATATAGCTCCACAATGAGTAGATATTGGTTGTACTTCCCTCTTTCTAAGCCCAAATAAGGTATCCAGTTAGATATGGAATCAAGCACCTCCACGTTTGATATATCTTGAAGCTTGTCCACCACCTCCACCTCAATATCCTGAATTCCCTGTTGTATTGCCAATAATGTATGCACCTATAGTGTTTTGAGACTGTGTGTTCTTTGGACCATGCATGTGCATTTTTAAGTCCATCACGACCTCTAGTCGCTTGTTGGGATTGTGCTCTTTTTTGAGGCATGCTTGAATGGGATACATCTTATCAATGTTAACATCAAGCAAGGAAAGAAGCTCAATCACGACTAAGAGAGAATGACTAATGAGAGAATAACAAATAGGGGGAAGAATATGCCCTTTCTTGAATGTAGAGACCCCTCTGAGGACACAATAGGCACACTTACAAAAACAAATGAAGAGAGAATGTTGAATAAAAGTTACCTGCAACATAATAAGTAGGATGAAGAGTATTGACACTATCACCCTATATGTGGGGAGACCCAACATAGAAACACACATACATAAGACTAACCAATTGACAGAAGCCTACAAGAAAAGCCTTAACTGAAGGAAAAGTGTGAGGAGAAGAGGAGGTACCAGGCTAGAAGGGCATATTCCTTCCACTAATTTTGTTGTAAAAACCTAATAAACTCTCTCCCACTAAGCCTGGTGGGAACCAAACGTATTGTCAATTGAGACATTTCTTTGATACTATGGAACTTGAAACATTCCTTGATACTACATATAGTTTGCCAAGTCTACTTTGCAAAATGAAATTACTTGAATGCTAACTGACATTCGATGAAGGAAATGTTGAAAATGCAACAAGAAAATCCTAATTTAATTTTTCCCTTGAATTAAATTAGGAATAAAAATGTAATTCCACATCACAAGATAACTTGTATTAGTTAACTAAGTTAAATTGACTTAGTTTGCCCAGTTAATTTGAGATTAGGATATAATTTGAGTCATGTAGAGTGTCTCATACACTATAGGAGCCCTGGTTGAGTTTATTTTGAGTTGTAATTATTAATTCAGTGTAAATGAGTTAAAGTCAATTAAACTAGTTCCAACTATTGGAGGAACTAGTGGGAGGTCTAGTAATGTGGTGTGACTGCAGTGATTAACCAATTAACTGATGATTCACTCATAAATAACGTATGCATGCTAGATCTGAGACTTACCTAGTTGATATTGGAGTTCAGGAACAATGTACTATCAATTGTATAATAATTTGAATTGTACAGGTGATGCATGCAGTCAGAGGAAGGCCTATGAGGATTGCACAATTCCAATTGAGGAATTTCCCTAATTAATAGGGGATAATTCCCAGGGAAACAACACAAGGAAATAGGGACTGATTCCCAGGGAAACAACGCAAGGAAATAGGGACTTGGAAAAGCAAAAAACTGGTTACGTGTTGGCCAAGGCTTGTCTAGGAATTAGTGAGACAGATAGAGATAGTGAAAAGGTTTCTCGGGATTGAGCAAAGCATTGTAATCTTCTCAAATTTCTGACTAGTGCAATATATAGATATCATGGGTTTTTAGTTGTGACTTTCCATAGGAATTCATTGTGTAATATGTTGATTGAATTCTTTCTCTTGTATGCTTTGTGATTTCACAATCGTTTAATTTTTTCCGCTGACTGGTAGAGTAGATTCAACACTATTGTTTTAGTAAATTACAATTGGCAGTTTGAATCTATAAGGAATTTATACATGGTATCAGAGAAGAAATCATGCTAGAAGAGGAGAATATGAGTTTGTCTTTTGCAGGTGAAATTGAATTTCTAGTATCATACTTCAGAGCCAACAGGATGTCGTTCTATGGATTGAGACTCGAATATACCCTTGAGGGTAGTTCGAACCATATTTCTTGGAAGGATAGGATGGAGGCAGCGTTGGAAGACATCAGGCTTAAGGAATTTATATACAAATTTATTCCTAAGCTTCTAGCAATTGATGCTCAAGATTTGATAGAGCGGAGAAAATGTGTTGCAAAGGCAAGAAGGATTATCCTAAAAGGAGTTCGAGATCATATTGTCTCGAACCTCCATTGTTAGTGTGAAAATTATTGGAAGGTGTACCAAAAATACTTCACTTAAGTCACTAGGTACCAAGTGACCCTAACAACAAGTTGATGGCTGCAGTGATCTTAGATCTCAAGCACAAATAGAAAACTTGCAGTAAAAGAAGATATAATCCAAAACAAAAAGAAACAATATAAAGTATTTATTATAATAATTGTTGGCTTGATGGGGCCTGACCCAGGCTCAACGTTATCTACCCTAACCAACAAAACCCTAACTGTTGGCCCTTTCTTCAACAACCTATGTAGTGCATGTTGCAGTCTCACATGAAGCATTATTGGCAGATGAAAAAACCAAGTTTCTACATCTAGAGGCCCGTGTGATAGGTTCCTGCAGTCCTTATGGCTTAGATCTACTTTCGCATACCCTTGACCCTTCTGAACAGACAATTACTTTAAATGCACTTAAACAACTTCTAGATCTTCGTGAAGGTCCTTATTAGTCTTAACATGCATAGATATTACAGATCTACTACTTTTGCACAACAAATAAGCATTAATTCATATAAATCATAACATAGAGCGAAATTAAAGATACTTGCAGAAATAAGAAATAATACACAGATGCATCCAAATTGGCTTAAAACTCTCTTTATTAAGTATAATCGTTCAAGTACATACTTCTTTTCCCTGCACACTTAGCTTGCAGACTTACCAAGGTCTCTACGCACTCAGCTGCAGGAGCCTTCCCCTTTCACCTAAGTATAGGAAACTGACCTTTCTTGCCTCAGCTTACTTCCCTTACCAATATTCTTCTTCTTAGTTATCTCTTAGAATCTTTATGACTCATCTATATATAGCATTTCTCTTACAATACCATGGTCTGTGAGCCATGGGTGGGTCTCGAGAACCTCCTATCACCTACCCACCTAAGGGACAAAATTCCCTTTGACTAATACTATCTTCACGCTCCACTTCGGCATTTCACGGAGTCTTTACATTTTATACAAAAATTAACCCAAGATTTGACCAAAAATTAACCCCAGTGACCTTATCCCAACAGGCCCCTAACACAAATTGGGTGACTCACCCTCGTCTCACTTGACTGACGCTGCAATCTTGTTTTGGAGTTCATGGAATTCAATCTTTAGAACCTGCAAATTAGCAGTACCGTACACTGCGACCTATTATACTTCTTTGACCAACTTCTCTGTAGTAAGGCCTTCCACTGTGAGGCCCATTGTTCTTTGTGTCTGCTAGATGGTTTTCAACTTGTCCTGAAATAATATATTCATCCAACTTGCTTCCTCTGTCCATGGCTATGTTTGGGCCCTCAAGATGGCCTCTTTATGGTGCAACTCTTCAATCTCTGTCTGCAGCTGTTTTCCTTCCTGTAGGCATGCAAAGTGCTAGATTGGCACCAAAATGCGCGTAGTCAACCTCATTTCATCAAACTGCTGCTACTTCTCCCTAATATTTGTACCAGTCCTCTGCAGAGTGGGGTATTCCTGTAGATATGTGAAAATTTCCTTGGCTTGCTCGAATAAGTTAGTGCAGTCCTTGACTGTTGTGTCTAATGTGGCCATTCCTTCCTTAATTGTTGCTCCGCGCTGCTCCCAGATTTCTGGCGGAGTGGTTGGTTGCAACTTCAACTGTAGCTCTGATATCTACAGCTGAAGTTCAAATCGAACTCGATTGATTTCATCCTTGCATTCCTTGATCTCTGTAGCCAACTTCGAAATATTTGCTACTGACTCTGCATCTTCAAGAATGTTGATCTCTGGAAGCGTATTACATTCTGTGTAATTACTGTTTCCAAGGTCTGGTTGCACGTGGCCATTTCTTCCTTCTCCTTCAACACTTGTGCATTTACTGTGAATATTTGTTCATTGTTGGTCTTGACCTCGTTGATCACCAGCAACGCGCATTTTTCACTAACCCTTCACTCGTCGAATACTCCTTTGTGTAATTCATGGAGGGTCTGGATAGGGAGTGTCGCGAGATTGACACCTAGATCCTTGAGTTGTGACAACTAGGTGTTTGCTTCCTTTAACTATGCACGCAAGGATCCTTCCAACAATTGAATGGCTCTAAGATCCAGAGTCCGATCTGTATATGGCACAGTCACACTTGCTTGCTGCAGGACCACCTGAATCCTCCTAGACTAGCCCACGCTGGCTTGTAGTCGTCTTGTTTGAATGTGCAGATCATGCAGATCCTTCTGCACATTGTCCAGCACCTGCTGGTACTACTGCTTGAACTGCGTCCACAGTTCCGTTGTGGTGTCATGGACCTTATATCTAATTTAGTCCAATTCCCCCTTAGTGAGGACCATTGGATTGACATGTGTGTGCTTGTCGGACTTCTGTTTCTTTCGAGGTCCTCAAGTTGTCTCCTTGGTATTCTTTTGTACTCGAAAGGGGGTGCCCTGCTCTGCGTCCCAAACTCCTTCAACATCATACTCCTACCAATCCTCGGTGTGCTGAGAAGAAAACTCCTCAATGTCAATAATAGTCTCCTTCGCCACCTGATATTTCTCAGTAGCTGCCGACAACAACTTCCTTCTTTTGTTGCACAAATTTCTCTCAAGTTGCCGCCTACTCAACCTCCTTCTATTTCTGTGCTACCATGGTATGTGTGTAGGAACTTTCCCCGACCTTGGCCATTTCCGAGTGACTTCCTACGCATCCGCTCCACTGGCCAGGTAGGGTAACTTGTACCACGTTTTCTTCGGATCCCGTCTCGCATGGATAAACACATTGTGAAAGTCTGCCTAGAACTCTACATAACCTTCCAGTTGTTCATATATATTTGGTGACAACCTCAACCTCTAGTTGATCACCATGCAGAGCTCCATCTCAACCAGTGTTACGTAACTAGCTCACAAAAAGATAGAGAAGGTAGATCAACGACTTAAAAATCAGCCTCTTCGAGGGGGAAACCTCCCTTACATTATACAAATTAAAATTCTTGGATGAAACAAATGACAATAACTCCTTTCTATATATAGGATTCTAAGTGGTCCCAATATAATTAGATCCTACATAACTATAATATTGTAGGGGCACAACAATAACAATAATGGGATTCTATGGGGCACAATAATAACAAAACGAGGACTACATGGGCACAACAATACAATAAGGGGGTTGTACTAATAATAATAAGGGGCTACACTAGTAGTAGAGGGACCTAACATGCCCTTCTCCTTCAAAAAGTGTTTTCCTTAACTCTTGAGTAGTTCTTGATGCTTCTGTATAAAATTCTCATCCTCCCATGTGAAATCTTCAGTGGGTAAGTTCTTCCACTTGATAAGATACTCTAAAATTGATCGATTTCGTAGCTGTCAGGTTTTGGTTTCTGTGACTACTTTGGGTTCCATTATGATTTTTCCTTCCATGTCAAGTTCCGACAATATTGTTTGAACTGGGAGCTTGTCACCCATAACCTTCTTTAAGCATGAAACATGGAGAGCTGAGGGCACTTGAGAAGATGTAGGAAGCTCCAATCTATATGCCATAGTACCAATATTTTGCAACACCTTGTAAGGACCATAGTACTTTGGTGATAATTTATTATTCTTCTTAGCTTGATTGAGGGACATTTGTTCGTATGGTTGTAGCCATAGAAATACCGAGTCGCTACATCAAAACTTCTTTCGTTGCGATGTTGATCTGCCAATTTTTTCATTCTATTATGTGCCAAAGTGAGGTTATCCTTTAAGAGTTGGAGAACTTTTTGTTGTTGAGGGTCTACCTTAACACCTTCATGAGATAGAATATGACCCAAGTATTCCACCTCTTGTACTCCAAATAAACATTTGGAGGTTTTTGCATATAATTGTTTCTCCTCCAATAGTCTGAGCACTCTATCGACATGTTGAACATGATCCTTCCAAGACTTGTTGTAGATTAGTATATCATCAAAAAATACTAACACAATTTTTCTAAGGAAAGGTTTGAAAATGGATTTCGTCAAACCTTGAAATGTAGAAGGTGCATTGGTAAGGCAAAAAGTCATGACCTAAAATTCACAATGACCGTTGTGAGTTCTAAATCTTGTTTTCAGAATGTCTTCACTCTTCATTATGATTTGATGGTGTCTTGCATGAAGGTCCAACTTGCTGAAGTAATTTTCTCCATGCAATTCATCCAATAATTCATCAATGAGAGGAATGGGAAATTTACCTTTAATAGTGAGCTTGTTGAGCTTCCTATAATCTAGACACATGCGCCATGATCCATCCTTCTTGTGTACCAATAATACTGGAGCAGAGAAAAGACTTTGACTAGGTTGAATTATACCAACCTCTAGCATTTATGCAACCATACATTCAATTTCACTCTTTTGTACATAGGGATATCTGTAAGGCCTTATCTTTGGAGGAACACTTCCTAGAAAATGAATAGCATGATCATGATCACAAATAGGTGGGAGGCCTTTGGGAGTCTCAAATACCTTGGAATGATTATCCAAATTTTTTTGGAGATGTAGAGAAATAGATGACTTCAACGTGGGAACGTCTAGGGAAAATAATTGTGCAATTACGCCACGTTGTTATTTCTTTAGAAGATTTGTCATGCCATTAGAGTTGATTATCTTTCCTTGTTTCCTGCGATACCCCTTAATTCAACTTCCTTTCCTTCTTAACTTTTTTTCAAGAAGAGTTCTTGAAAATTAGAAGTTATCGTTCCCAAAGATTGTAGCCATTGGAGTCCTAGTACAACATCACCACCACCCATTGGAATGGAAAGAATTGGACTATTCAAAATATATTCTCCCATGGATAGCTTAATATTATGGCACTTTCCAGAGCAATTTATGGTTCTTCCATTTGCAACCATCACTTGACACTCTGGTGCTCGATGTAGGAAGCAATTCAATTCCTTCGCTTTCTTACAATGAATAAAGTTATGGGTATTACCTGAATCAATCAACACTATTACATTTTTTTTCTTGATATGTCCTTCTATCTTGATAGTTTGAGGAGTGGTTATTCCGGCAAATGCATTACAAGATATGGTCAGATTCATTTCTTCTTTCTCTAGGCTTTGTTCCAGGTGTGTATCCTTTTCTTTTGATGTTTCTTTTTCCTCTTCACAATCTATGTAAAATAATTTCTTCTCAACACACTTATGACCTTTAGTGTATTTTTTATCACAACTGTAACAAATCATTTTTTCTCTTTTTTCTTCCAATTATTATGGTTTCAACCTTGTAGATTGTGGAAGGCTAGGGGAAACAACACTTCCATCTTTATAGTTGTGATTGGTAGGCTTCCTTGTTGCCATAATTTTGCTTTCAATTTTTCTTGACAACCTAAATGCCTTCTCCAATGAATCAGGTTCCCAAATGCGAACTTCATGTTGGATGTTATCATTTAATATCCCTATGAACACATCAATCCTATGCTCCTCTGTAATATTTTTTACCCTTATATTCAATTTTTGGAAGTCCTCAATGTGCTCCACCATTGGACCTTTTTGTTTGAGATTCATCAATTGGCTAACAAAAGTGTTGCTTTTTGTATCCTCATAATGTTCTATCATTTCTTCCATAAAAATTTCCTAAGTGACAATTTGTTTATGAGAGAAAAGCCATTGATACCATACAAACTGTTTGGGTTCCAAATATAAAGTTGCAATGCTTACCTTTTGTGTGTTTTGAACATTATGGAAATCGAAATATTGCTCCATTTGTAGTATCCATGTTAGGGGATTCTTGCCATCAAAATTCCTCATTTTGATATTTGGAATTTGGTGTGTCTTTATTCCAACATTAGAGTCTATGAAATCATGATTAACATTTCTTTTGTTCTCATCATGAGTTTTCTTTACTACCTTTTTGCCATTAGGAAGCCTTTCTTGTAGCAAACTTGTCAAACCTTCCTTCAAACCTTCCACATCTTTCTTCAAATGTTCAATGTTGTCATTCATCGAATCATGATTAACATTTCTTTTGTTCTCATTATGCATTTTGTCTACTACCTTTTCACCAGTACGAAGTCTTTCTTGTAGTAACTTTTTCAAACCTTCCTTCCAACCTTCCATGTATTTCTTCCAATCTTCAATGTTTTCTTTCATACTATCCATATTATATTCCAAATATTTCTTTAAACCATCCATCTTAGCTTCTGTTACTTTTTTTGAGAGTGAAATTTGTTGCACTTGGTCTCATAATTTTGATATATCATGTTGCATTTCTTCTTCGTCTTCATGAGTCATGCTAGCACTTTCAGGTTTCTTACTAGGTGTTTCCATTTTCTTTCTTTGGTGCATCAATTAATGATAATTATGCTTCACTATGCCCTTTGAATTCCTTCAAACTAACTTTTCAAACCAAACTAATGCAAAATTTAAAAAAAACTACACACCTTTTTTCACTTTGTAGGAGCTCGATATTGAATCTGATGTATCTCGGAAATATAGGATCTCCAAGGTATGAAATTGCAAACTATGGTAGCCCTATCAGTCCTCTTTCCAACACCACTAGTTTGATCAAAATTGGATTATCCAAGAAAGCGTTATGCCCAATCTCCCAAGATGGCCTAATTATACACTTTTTTGGTAGGGCGAACTTGTATGAAGTGCCACGTATCACTGTTTCAACCTTTAGACCTAAAAAAGATGAAAACAGAACTATAGTCCATCCTCTTTCTGTAAATTCTTACGAAATTGCAATTGGATACTCAGAGAGAAAGGTATGGTGATTTTCCCAAGGTCACTTGTTTGGAATGTAATTCAGGAGATTGCAAAACCCTAACTTCCTTGGATCATATATCCGAAAATATAGCGAGACAAGAATTGAAATTCAAACCCGAGCTTCATTGTGATTTCAAATCAAAAGGGTTTTAATTTTAGATTTTGAACCTTCACAGAAAAATAATTATAGTGAACATGCCACGATGGCCTGTTTGTGATGGAATTATGGAGCTTTCAAAAACCCTAAATTCCTCAGATCATATCTCTGAAAATATAGCGAGACAAGATCGGAAATTCATACCCGAGGTTCCAAAAGATTTAGGCTTAGATGGGTTTTTCTTTTAGCATCTGAAACTTCGTAGAGAAAGCGTTATAGTGAAAATTCCACGATGATATGTTTGGAGTAGTGAAACCCTAGATTCCAAAGCTTTGATACCATATGTTATGAAACCAACTCACAAAAAGATAGAGAAGATAGATCAACGACTTAAAAATCAACCTCTTCTAGGGAGAAACCTCCTTTACATTACACAAATTAACAATTATTGGATGATGCAAATTACAATATCTCCTTTCTATATATATGAGTCTAAGTGGTCCCAATATAATTAGAGCCTACATAACAATAATATTGTAGGGGCACAACAATAACAATAGTGGGCTTCTATGGGGAAAATTAATAATAACATGGGGACTACATGGGCAGAACAATACAATAAGGGGGTTTCACTAATAACAATAAGGGGCTACACTAGTAGTATAGGGACTTAACAACCAACACCCAAAACATCTCAGTCTCCATGTCATTTTTCGCCCATAGCGAAATGAACTTCACAACTTCTGGTAAATTAGGTTTTTGTGGAGGGAATTCACTATCTTCTTGTAGCCTCCATGTGACTATTGCAATCAATAGAAATAGCCAAGCATAGTGAAATTATTTTCCCTCATCTTTTAATTCACGAAAATTGGCCAAAAATTCCTTATAGAGGTACTGCTCTCAGTTGTACTGTACACCCTTAGTGCATTGCATGAATAATGAAATTACTGGCGTCGAAACCTCATCCGTGCGACATTTCGCATGATCTTGCAGGCCAAGATCTATGCGGCAAACTGTACCACCTTGTTTGTAATGGAGCGGATGGAATATTCATGTGACTTCTTCACCAAGTCGAAATCTCTCTTCATCTGGTCCACGAGCTTTTTTTCCTTAGCTTTTCCTCCAAACGCCTCAGTTGGATCCACGCCTTGGTAGGGAAACATTGTGATGTGGTGGATTAGCATATCCATAATGGGGATGGGTTCTCCCAACCAAAGACACCCATCACGCACCAAGGTGAGCATTTGTCGTACACAAATTGTGTTGATGATTAATCTACTGAAATGTGGCACGTAGAGCATGTTTGATAGGCCTTCTTTCTTAACCCCCATGACCCACTTCATTAGCTCCAGTCACGTTATGCTGGTCTCTTCGTAATAAATATTCGCCAAATACTTGTTCAGTGCAAGCTATGGGAACTTCTCATGGTCTGACAAGTCCTAATCCTCTAGCTTGAGTGAGGGAATTCACCCTAATAACGTGCCTTCAAACACCACCTTCTCTGGCAATAGTGGTGTAGAGACCATACATTTGACAGAATCTGTGTCTTCTAGCCCCTTCGCTTTGCCTTTTTGTGGTGGGATATACTTTGAGAGCCAAGTCATTGGCTCACCCTCTTCAGTTTCCATCTTCTCAATTCCTCCACGAAGCTCTTCTTCATCAAGATCGAGGGGCTCATGCAGGTGCTATGACTTATCCATTTTCCCCTTTTGGCGAACCTTAGTGGGGTTTTTTTGCAGTGGCTGTCTCACCGGAACTTGTTGCAGCTTCTTCTACTTTTGGTTAGGCCTAGGAAACCTGGGCGCGATTGGAACAGGGGACGGGACTTGAGCAGTTACGGTTTCAGTGGCTGTAGCTTCAGACGTTGCAGCTTCAGATGGTGCGACTTTGGTTATGGGGGGAGTGGCCATCATTCTCTCAAATATGATCTCTCAGTGCCACTCAAGTAAGTTGGCGAATTCTAGTCATGCTAAAATGTCTTCCCAAATCTTCTCAAACATACACAAATCTCTCTAGCAACAAGGATTAAGGAAAACTCATTGAAAGCAAAGTGTTTGAATGCTAGTCAACCTGCTAGATTTATAGGTGAATTTGAATGCAAATCCAACTTTTCCCTCCAATTTTTGATCATTACTGCATCTTTTGCAACATATTTCCAAAGGTTTTCCCAATAAATGCGGCCTCCCCGCTCCTCTTAATGGAAACTTAGCCATCCAATCATCTATAATGCACCCAACGACTACTTTTTGACCTGGTTGTGCAACACCAGCCTCCATGGTGCAACTCTCTTGACGTAGCTCCTCCTGGCACCTCTCATGCTTCCATCATGCACCCCCCTTCATATTTTCAATTCTCGGGAAGTTTAGTTTATAGTCCCATACTTCCTTGTAGCTGCCTGGAGTACTAAGACTATCCCACCATCATATAGTCATTGTGCAAGGGTGAGATCACCCTTTTACAACTTCAATCGATTGCCATTGACCTTTCCTGAAAACAATTCTCCATTCAACTTCGCGAGCTGAAATACCCCACCATCTGTAATTTCCTTGACTACATAGCAACCTAGCTAATGCATTTGAAACTTCTAGGAAATTTCACGAATTTTCTATCATAAAGTAACAGTAAATCATTCACCTAGAAGGTGTGCACCTTGATATGTCGATCATGTTAAGCCTTCTTGCACTCCTTTTGCACCTGTTGGTGAAATCCTACTAAAAATTGATGTTCTTCTAATTCCAGCAACTGCGTGAGGCGCTCATCCATAGTCTTGCGATCCTCCATATTAGTCAATGTTGCAATCCTCAGACTTGGCACAATATACTCCATGGGAATCACAACCTCTATCCCATAGACCAATCTAGACGGAGTTTGGCCTATCAACTTTTTACATGTTGTCCTATATGCCTATAGGATTGTTGGTATGCGTACATTCCAATCATTCTTTTTTGCGTTGAAGACCTTCATCAACATGCTCTCCAAGATCTTATTGAATGCTTCAAACATTTTGTTAGCTTGAGGATGATATTGCGTGCTCTTCTGATGTTAAACCTGGAACTATTCAAGCATCGCGCAAATTGTTTCATTTAATAAATGTGTACCCCTATCGCTCATCAGTATCTTAGGACACCCAAACTAAGTCAAGACAAATTCGAAAAGAAACTTCGCAATTATAGCAGCACTATAGTCTTTGATGGTTGTGCTTCTGCTCATCACCTCAAATAATCAATTGCATTAATAATGTATCGTGTGGCCATCATTTTCCTTGGTGGCTATATTAGACCCAGTTGAAGCCCCAAAAATCGGGTCGACAACAAGGGAGATACCGACCCCGTCCGGACCTTGGTTGGCAGCTCCTTATCCGTTTGGTATAGCGGGTCCGACTGGGGATAACGGGACTAGTTTCCCGATCTGAGGGTGTGTGTGTGTGTAGAGTTGGATGAAGTTGATCTAAGAGTACTTTAAAGCTAATTTAATTCAGATTCTTAAACTAATTCTATGCTATTGTAATCTAATGGGAAACAACACATCTAATCTACGCTAACCCAGGATGTATATCTTCTATTATGCGATCTAAAGAGATTTCAAACAATAACTGGTAATAAAGATCATTCAACTATCATAAGAATAGAAATCAATTAAGATAAACCAATTTGCATAAGAAGTTAGGAAAAATAGTTGTGAACATCATATCGCATAATAAGTTATTCATATGTCAAACATAAATAGATGACTCCACCATACATAAGTGCCAAATGGTAACCCATACATTCATGCAATAACATATAAACAACTGAAAACTGTAAATCACTTAAATAATATAAGCAGAAGTGGCCAAGAGATAAAAGTACCATTTCTGACTAATCCTACTCACAAACTTCAAGCATAAACGATTTATCTCTACTTGTTCTAACATCTACTAAGAGTACGAAAGTGCAACATCAGTAGCAGACATCAAATGCAAATAAAAATAAATCTCGATCCATCCATTCATCAAAACCTCCTCTGAGGGTGCAGAAGTGCATGTTCCGAGGACAAGTTTCTGACAAATCTTTGGACCCTTCTCTAAATGCATGAGAAGGGTTTAAATACTGCTAACTAATTAACTTAATTACATAAATTTAGGATACGGTTTTAAATGACCGCTCTTATGATAAAGCAAAACTATTTCTAAAAATTGAATCTAATTCTAAACTATTTATGTATTTGTTCCTCAGTGCTATAAGCACGCAACATTCGCCATGGGAAGAGTCGGCTGGTTGCTTTCCGCTTTCATTTGAGCTATGAAAATAGAAATAACGAGCACTGGCACCACTTTCTGGTAACTTAGAAGATATTTTTGAGAATCTTCCTCTTGCTGGGTGTATTCACTGCGTGTATATTTGGTAATGACCCAAATTTCTCTTAAACTGATTCTGCTTTTGCTATTTCGGTTTCCAGCCTTGCGGATGACTGAAAAAGTTAGGGACTTTACTCTCTGAATAATTTTCTGCATCGAAAACTGCCTCCGTTCTTCATTCTGGGTTTTTCTGGTGCATAAGCTTCATGGTTTTTTTTTGTAAACATGCTGCTTTTGTGCGTCTTTGACTCTGGGCTTTAGGTGGCTTATTGACATCAGCATCTGTTGAGTGATACTCTGGAATCTGTGGTCCTGTCGTATGCGGCATCCGTTTTTGAAGGGATTTCTTCTCTGTTCTCTGAGCATTAACATTTTCCGCTTTTCCTTAGATGTTTCCTGCACATTGCTTTATGTTATTTCCTGTCTTACAGTTTACGCAAAGGAAAAGAGTAGTGATAATAAAGATTGACATGAAAGCTTTAAGCTCTTATGAATGCATAATCATGACATTTGTAGCGAACTGACTCTTCGAAAAACACGAGACTATCCTTCCTGAATACTTTGGCGTATAATCATTAATTTCTTTTAAGGTGCGCACCCAATTTTGTTTAACGGATAGTTTTCCATTGAATACTGCATCGAGGAAAATTTGCGATGGGTGATTTCTGCGACTCGCATCGCAGCATCGCGGATTGCATCGTCAAGATTTGTTATTGTAGAAAATTATGATCGCGAACTTTCTCAAATCGCATTTATCGTAGATTGCAGCATCACAGATCGTAGAATCGCAGATCGCATCATCGCAGAATTTAGTTGTTCAGTCATTGTGTGCTGCTTATGCGATGTTACGATATGCGACGTCACATATCGGCCGTCGGAGATTTCTTAAGTTTTTCATTTAAGAGTGCTTCATAATAAGTGCAATGCGATGACTTTCGCATCATTTCTTCGTAGTTTATTATGCTCATAAGAAAACGTTTCATTCTTTTGATGCGATAAAGTTTTTAAGGAATCAAATACAAAAATGTTCATAAAACTGTTTGTTTGGATTTTTATTAAGGGTCCCCATTTGCTTGGTGTTATTGCTAATATCAAACAAAGAGGGGGGTTGTTGGTGGCCAAAACAATGGCGATTCACTGGGAAGAACCAGTTATCTCTGCTTTTCTATTGAATTTTAACTTCCGAAACAATTTTTTTTTCATAAGTCTAAATTTTGTTATGGACAGATAGAGTACATAATGCCTTATCCTATCAATGATATTTTGTTTCAACCTTTTTCTATTCTAATCGTTGCTTCCTCAGGCTTAGTCCTTGTATTTACACCAGCCCCTACTTGGTCTTTTAAAGATAAAATAAGGTCATCTCTGTGTGTTGGCTTTTAAAAATATGCTCATTTGTCGTAGGTAGAGCCTCTGTTGCCAGCAGACGTCCATAGCCTCAACAGGGTTACTTGTTACCCAGCAATGGTCCTTTATCTTGTTTAAGGCTATTTACAACCTTTCAGAGAAAAACCCATTTTGACACTTTTTCTTTTTTATTCTCTAAAGAACAATGTCTTGGTTTGGTGGCCAAATTATGACACAGTCATTCACTTGATTTACACTTTTGCTGAACAAGCTGGCTCGTGATGAGACCCCTTGTATTTTGATTGCAACAATCTTGAGTCATTGCCCTGTTTTGGTGGATAGTATTGGCAAAGTCAGCAAGTTATAATATCTGTAATCATGATAAGCCGGCTCGTGATGAGACCCCTTATTCTTTGAGATATAGTGTTTTCTCAGATTGTTTCTCTGAATGTTGCGATTTTCTTTAGCAGGGAGGAAACCATTGTTTTTCCTTAAGAAAGCTCTGGACGACAATAATAGAGTTTGAAAACAGCAGTTTTATAGAGAATATTTATTTTATTATTGATACCTTTCATTGTGCTGATATAAAACAAATTTTTGCCAAAGGTTGCTTTCATCAAACTCTTTGAAGTTGAAACTAGTATCATATTTAGGCTAAAGTTAACTCTATCCGTCAATAATAAAGATCAGATTTTTCGATTTTTTTTTACTATTTGTATAAGCAAAAATCAAAATCTGATAGAGAATTGGTGTATTTTTGCGTGAACTCCTGTAGTAACCATCTACAACTGGTTTTATTTATAAGAAAGAAGAAAAACAAAAACTATCCTACAAAAAATAGAAGAGTGATCTTCTATGGAAAATATACTTTAAGGATCTGTCCATTAACAGGCAAAGAATCCTTTCTACCTGCTAAATCCTACAACACAAACGTTGATGGGCCTATGAATTCTACAATCTGAAAAGGATCAAGCCACATTTTCTGGAATTTTGTATGTTTTCCCTTTTCTTCATGAGCCTTATCCCATTTCAAAACTAGATCTCCCATCTGAAAATTCTTTCTGGTCATTATCCTTGAATCAAATGAGGATTTTATTAGCGCTTGGTGATGAGCGTGGGTCTTCTTAACTTGTTCTCGTTGTTCTTCTAATTTAATTATTTCCATTTGTCTTAATTGTAAGGAGGAAGTAGATACTTCATCGATGTATTGTACTAAAGACAAGGAGGGGATCATTAAGTGAGTTGGAAGAACCACTTCCTTCCCATAGACTAAATTAAAGGGAGAAGTGCCGATTGAAGCTTTCTTCATTATCCTATCTGCCCATAAAGCATTTACCAAAGTTTTGTGCCAATTCTTTTGGTTCTGGTCAACTGTTCTTTTAATAATCCTGATTAGGTTTTTTTTGTTGACTCAGCTAATCCATTTCCTTGCGGATAGTAGTTGGCTAGATATTTCAGTTTGAACCCTCTTTTAAGTGCAAACTCAGTCATTGCATTCCCAGAAAAGTACGAGGCATTATCAAACATCAAAGCCGTCGGAAATCCAAACCTAGTGATTATAAATTGATCTATGAACTCAATGATGTTTTCAGAATTAGCTGTCTTGAGAGGAACTGCTTCTACCCATTTAGTAAAATAATCTGTTGCCGTGAGGATGTATCTATGCTGCTTAGAAGAGTGAGGAACGATCTCACCTATTATGTCTAAGCCC
>APFE031368109.1:76251-86716 GCA_000404065.3 Pinus taeda
ATAGGGACATACTTTGGGAGCCTGTAGGGACAGAGCTCACAGCCATAAATTCTGATGACAGTGTGGTTTTGGTACAAGTACCAATCACCAATTTTGTAGCTTCTCGATAGCTCCAAGATTTTCTACATATCCTTGGAAAATCTGATAGGAGGAGTCCTCTTTGAAAGGCATGTGACTGGATACACAAACTGATCAATGAACTCACAGTATGAGTAGGGGGAATTCTGGACTTGGTGGAAGACTAAAGACCAGAAGATCACAGACCTTCTCTCACCCTGTGAGCCTAGCTTCTTGATTGAGCACTGGAAGCAATCTATCTGGTAGTACAAGAATAAGTGATAGATGTATGAGGAATATTTGAATATTGCCTCCCTGTCCAGCCTTGTCAATTGATCATGTATCTTATTGGCAATGTACTTGGCATAATTGTATTTCATATCAGGGGGCTTCATAAGGCTGTATGCAGAGAGCATGACCATCACAGTTAGATCAACATGCTTGTTTGTGGTGAACCCCAACATAGAGGTTAGCATATCTACCAGTAGCTTGCCAACCTCATTGAAATCTGCATAGGAGAAAGGAGGTGGCCCAGAAGGTTGGCAGTCTCCCTTCATGAATTTCCTGGTTATGGCAGCAATGTCTGTGCTAGAGAGTTTGGAGCCCTCATCTAGCAAATAGTTCATGGAGAAGGGGTATAGTAGCTGGGTCTGCTTGTAGTTCAGCATCTAGTTGATAGAATCTGGAGTTATATAGAAGAGGATGCTCCCAGATGGAGACTTCACAGCCCTGAGTTTCTGGTCATAGTTCTCTGCACATAGGTGGATGATTTCAGGGAAAATGTTCACAGAAGGCAGGAAGTAGGTGGGTAGATTGGATTGCCAGATGCCATACAGGTCACTGTTGTCCAAGTGATTATTTCTTAATTGGCAATATGTTTGCAAGTGGTTTCTCTCTGCCACAAAGTCTGTGATGAGGGCATCACTGTCCACCAATGGTATAGCTTCTAGCTCTCTGTTAGGTGGATTTATAGGCAATACATCCAGAGCAGTTGGAGTGGCCATTGTCTTAATCTTGCTGGTGGTTTACAGTGTTTCAAGCTTGATGTGAATGCTGAGGAATGGCTTACTGCTCTCTGTTTGCAGTGAGCAGTTTGGCAGTGCAAGGAGGCTGTCACAGGCTTAATCAATCTGTGGGGCAATCTTGTTTTGAGGAAGCACAGTGTTTTTGAGCTGGTTAGCTGGTTATTTGCAAAGAATTGCTTTAGTAGAGGTGAGGGAAATGTCAATTCAGTTCTTCTAGCCTGTGGCTTGGCCTTTTTAGTTGGTTCTTGTGAAAAACTGGTAAATTTCACCGTGGGTCACGGGTTTCCTTGAGACTTCAGTCGTGCAGGGGTTTTAGAGGTTTCTTAGGTAGATTTTAGAGGTGAATTTCAACAATGTGGGTCCTTTAAGTGAGTTGCTTAAGCAGGAAAACATGATTATACGGAGAACAGTGGACAAGAGAGGGCGCCTGCGGCAAAATACCTGGTTTTAGTGGCGTACGAGGCGTTTGCACCGGTCGGATTGGCTGAATTGCAAGTGGTTGGGTTGACAATGGAGGTGGCAGCAACTTTGGCGGATTACTTTTGCTTTTCAACCATTGGAGGTTGAATTTCGCTTTCAAAGGAGCTCCAGGCGTTTGTAGAAAATAATGCAAAATAACGGTTTTTTACAACTTTTTATGCATTTTTGGCATATTGGTGCCTTTTTGTGATGACGTCATGCTGATGTCATCATGGGCTTGGGTACAGATAGGTGACGTGGTAGGTGACGTGGATACCCAGGTGGCATTGACACGGTGGCAGGGTGGACAGGGTGACGTGGTGGCCAGGGGTGACGTGGAGGCCTGGTGGCGGCAAAGTGGGGTGACGTCACAATTACGGGGGCGTGACGTCAGCGTGGAGGGTAGGGTGGTAAGCGGTCTCCCCAGCAGGCTCTTGGGCGGTAAGTGGTTTGGAGGGGGGGGGGGCAGCGAACAGCCCAGGAGCCTGACGCGTGGCGGGGGTACGGTGGCAATACCACCCATCCCCTGACGCAAAAGGTCGGGCAGTTCTGTCTGAGGATCGACCACCCACCGTAGGATGGGCGGGGTGGAAGATCTGACGGTGGGTGGCGAATGTGATATGCCGCCACATTAATAGCGGGGGACCCACCCAATATATTAAAATATGTCTAATAAATGGGCCGCGGGGTAGGTTTAGAAGCTTAGGTTTATGGGTTTTCGGGGTTTCAAACGCGCATTTTATTTAAAAGCTTTTTTATTCAAAAAACTTTATAATAAACGGGTTTAGGGCGGAGGAAAGGGGGAAAAGGGTAAATGGGGGCGGGGAAATTGATTTTTTGCCTTTTTGACCATAGTTTTTTGGCCAAACCCATAGTTTTGGATGATTGAGGGCTAATACTAACCCTTGGGGGGTTAATATTTCCCAAGGAAGGGATATTTAGCTATAGTGCTAAGGGGAGGGTATTTATAGATGTTCTTGGGAGATTTTCATTGGATTGTAATAGATTTAGGGGAAGGGGAGAGTTAGGGAGCTAGATAGTATGTTAGTGATTAATATGGTTTGTGCGGTGAATGAAGGGGTAAAGCCAAGTTTTCATAAGTGAAACTTAACTTAGGATTTCTGAGGATAAATGAAAATGATGAAAAAGGATGTTTTTACACAAGAAATGTGGTTTCTTTTCATGCTTGAATTTCATGGCTTGACCAAGTGGTTTGTGATGCAATGGAGTGGAACTGGACACCTGAGTAGATCTTAAGGCCCTTGGGAGCGTTAGTAAGAAATGACTTTTGGGGGAAACTGGGGAAGTTAGACATGCTTCCAATGCTTTTCCTCGACTCTTTGTTTTTGATGCCCACACCCTGAGTGGCATAGGTTTTTGCACTTAATAGGCCAATTAGTGATGGCTCTTCATTTCTGCAACCTTGCACTACTTACCCATCCTAGTAATCCTAACATTTTTTCTTCATTAAAGTGGGTGCAGTTGAATTAGCAGACCCTGAGCCTCCTCTTTTCTTTTGACTGCCCTCCTATCTAATATCTACCCTTATTTCTTCCAAGGCCCCAGATTAAGTAGTTGGGTACCTTTGTTTCTCTACCTAGCTAGTCATCTGCCAAACTTGAGCTGTTTGGTCAAGGAACATTCTCTATTCTGCAGCAAGCAATTTAACCATGGCATGGTCCAGTTTAGATTGTTGGGCCATCCATCAAATGTGATTTGCACCAGTCTTTGGATAACCTGACACTGCCAAATGAGCTTAGTAGTGGCATTTTGACTGGCCACTTTCTTGGTCTTTAGTTTGGGGTTCATTTTCACTTTTCTCTTGACCACTTGATTTTCTTGCCCTTTGATTATTCTTTTAAGGCATACCCTCTTTTCATTTTTAATTTTTTGTAGTATGTATAGAAAATATGGAACCTTTGCAGCTTGCAATGATGAACATATTTAGCCCTTCCACTGTCAATCATGAAAGATGAAACCTATTGGTATAGGAACCTAACAGTGGCTCCACTTGGGGATGGCTTTACCTGGTGGAAAGCCAAGAACAGCAGGTCAGATAGCCTTGTTTTCTTCCTGTCTCTATAGTGAATTTTCTCTAGTACTACCACCCTTGATCTGCAATTAGTGAGATGGTATGCAATGCTTCATGACCTCTTTAGGACAACAATAAATATTTCATGACTTGGTAGCCTGTATCATTGCCTATCATTTGTTTTCTGTTTTGAAGACCTTGCTCACTTCTGTTCATCTGAGCTTTCTCAAGCATCTATGTCATCTAGATGTGGTTTTGCTGATCTTTCTTCAAAATCTGTTGTAGTTGCTCTTCTATATATCTACTGAAAAAAGAAAAAAGTATTTGAAAGTATAGACATTTATGTACAATATGGGGCCATCCTATGCTTATATATCATGGTAGTCCTTGAGCATTCTCCCATTCACTGGGCCTTCATCATTGTTTGACTCATCTAGACTCTTGAGGAAGAAGGTATTGTTACCTTGCACAACTTGAATTATGGATGGCCCTTTCCATAGAAAGTAAAACTTGCCATGCTTTCCTTTGTCTTCCCTCATAGAGTCCCATTTCAGTACTTTGTTACCTATGAAAAAGTCCTCAGCCTTTGTTCTTTTGTCAAACACCTTTTTGAGCTTTTCCTGTAGAACTTGGGTCCTATGATACACTTCTTCCCTTGTTTGTTGTAAGTGGATTGTCTGATTGATCCTTCTCTGGATATCATTTGGTTCAGCCTGTATTTCTTGCAGCAATTTGATCACAGGGATCCCAAGGGAGGATGGGAACACAACTTCCAGGCCATATACCAATTCATATGGGCTAGTACCAATAGATCTTTTGTGGTCAATCTATCTGCCATAGTGCATTTACCAATTTTTTATGCCAATTCTTTTTGTTCTCCTCCAAGACCTTTTTGATGATGTTGATTAGGATTTTATTGGAGGACTCAGCTAGGTCATTGCCTTGAGGGTAATAGGCTATTGAGTGACCTAGGGTGATATGATATTTGTGACAGAAGCTGATCATCTTCTTGGATTTAAGGGCAGTTGCATTATATGTTATGATTTTCTCTGGGCAGCCAAACCTGGACAAGATATTGGTTTCTAGGAATTGTATGATAATTGAATCATTTTCTTGTCTACAAGGTATAGCCTCTATCCACTTGGTGAAGTAATCAGTAGCTATCAAGATCCGTCTATGCTGGCCTGAGGATGAAGGATGTATTTCTCCAATGAAATCTAAACCCCATTGTTGAAATGGTTTTTCAGTTGAAATGGGCCTGAGGGCTAAGGGAAGCAACTTCTTCTTCCCTTCAAAGATCTGACATTTATGAGATGACATTACAAACTTTTTTGGATCAGTAAACAGGGAGGGCCAATAAAATCCAGCCCTTAGGATTTTGTAAAATCCAGCCCTTAGGATTTTGTCAGCTTTGGACATCCAGTATAAGTGTCCTCCACAGTCTCCTGCATGAAATTCTCTTAGGACCTTACCAGCTTCATCTGAAGTTAGGAAGTTGAGTAGGACACCTTCATGATTTTTCCAAAATAACACATTGTTTATGATACAAAACTTTGTAGCCTTCAGTTTTAGAAATCTGTTCTTGGTTCTGGATAACCCTGGAGGAGCTTGCAGGTTTAATAATACAAAACATATGTCAGCATACCAAGGTGATTCTAGAAAGGCTTGATTGATCTGTGGAGTCGCCATCTCCTGTTCGTTATCCAGTTCATTTATGTCAAGGGCTTCAAAGTTGGTCTCAGTCATTAGCTTAGCTAGCCCTTGTCCTTTTATAAGTTTTGTTGGTTTGATTTCTATGTCATATTCCATAATATTTGCAATCCATTTGCCCCTCTTTCCTTCCATTCCTTCTTGGGTTAAGATATCTTTGACTACTGCATTGGGCACATATGCAATTATGTGAGAGTACAGAATGTAAACTCTGAAATCCTTGATGGCTTTTACCAGGGCATATGCTTGTTTTTCCATGATTTTGTACTTGAGTGGGGCATCCCTGAGGGCTCTACTGAAAAAGGCAATAGGTTTTTCACATTCCAAGTTATCCTTTTGCAGTAGGACAACATCAATTGTGTTTTCAGAGGCAAAGGAGAATATTATAAAGTCTCTATCAAAACTAGGGCTTGTAAGCACAGGAGTTTTTGTCAGGGCTATCTTGATTTCTTCAAAGGCTTGTTTAGCCTCAATTGTCCATTTGACTTTGGCATCTTTCTTGAGCATATTGTTCAACAATCTTATAAGCTCAGCCAAGTTGGGGATGAATCTTCTTAGGAAATTAATCTTCCCCAAAAAGGCTTGTAACTCCTTGATGTTTCTTGGATGGGGGACTTGCAGGATAGCCTGAATCCTATCAGGGTCAATTCTTATGCCATATTTTGAAATTATGTGTCCGAGGAGTTTGCCTTATTCCAGGCCAAATAGTGATTTCTTTGGGTTTAAAGAAATGCCATACTTTCTGCAAATTATGAACACTTGTCTGAGCTATTTTAAATGCTCCTGGTCTGATTTTGAGAAGGCTGTTAGATCATCAAGGTAGATGACTAAGAAATCATGGATTTCTTTGGCAAAGGCTATATCCATTGCCCTTTGAAATGTGGCTCCAGCATTCTTGAGTCCAAAAGGCATTTTGACATATTTGAAAGTTCCCCAAGGTGTGGTGAAGGCAGTTTTATCTTGGTCGTCTGGGTGGACTAAGATTTGATTGAATCCTGAGAAGCCATCCAGTAATGAAATCCATGAGGCTCCCACTACCCTTTGTAAGATGTGATCCATTTTTGGCAAGGGGTAGTGGTCTTGGAGAGAGACTTTGTTTAAGTTTCTCAGATCCACACAAAGTCTTATCTCCCCTGTTTTCTTCCTTGTGGGCACAAGGTTGGAAACCCATTCAGAAAATCTTATGGGAGCAATTATCCCAGCTTCATACATTCGTTTTACTTCCTTCTCTATTAAGGGAAGAAGTACTGGATTGACTCTTCTCAGCTTCTGTTTAAAGGTTTCTTTCAGGGGTATTGTGTGCTGGATTACTGTAGTATCATAGGACTTAAGGTCCTCATAGCTCCAGGCAAATACATCCTGAAACTCTTTGAACAGTTTGATATATTCTGGCTTCTTATCAGGGGGTAGGGTTCTAGAGAGTTTGATCATTTTGGGATTTTCAGTGGTCCTAATGTTACACTCCTCTATTTCTGCATTAATGGGTTGCATCTTTGGTTTTTTAGAAAGATCATTTGAATCAAATATGTCTTCTAAAGGAGAGAGATCTGTAGGCAAGAAATTGTCTTTTAACTGAATTACTTATGTTTCTTCGTCATTAATTTCATCCAGATCTGCTATCTTTAGCTTCTGCAAATTGGTAGGGTCAAAGGTTGTAGGATGTAATATCCTATCTGCTGTTTCAGATGATATACTGGTGTTTAGTTCATCCTTTTGGTTTTGATCCTCCTTAATGCTTGTGTCAATGTTTAAGTTTGAGAATTCCTCCTTCATGGTTAAAAAATTATTTATCTGAGTATCATTCTCAAATACTTGCCAATTATTTACATTGTCTAGAACAGAGGGCCTGTGTTTGAATTTCAGCATTGAATTGGTGCGTTAGGCCAAAAGGAAAAGTCTACAGGTAACTTGCAAAGCATTGCCAGACTGGGGCATGCAAGTTGTGGTTTCCTATTGTTATTTGTTGAAGCTGATATTCTAGGAAGTTGTTGAGAAGTCTGTTATATCCAACCTATAAGACCTTCAGCTTGGATCATTTGTAACAAAGTTTCCCTTTATCTTGTTGGATTAATGAGGTCTGAAATCCCCCAAATTATGGAGACTTTGGTCACTCCATAATTTCTTATCAGTTTGAGACCCAGTAGGAGGGCTTCATATTCTGCCATGTTATTTGTGCATCTAAAGTTAAGCCTATAGGCATGACCTAGAGCATGGTCATTTTGAGTATTATGTATCCATACCCCTGCTCTTGCTCCAAGTTTATTTACTGACCCATCAAATTCTAAATACCAACAGGTTTCTTGGTCAGTATTGGTCTCAATTGATTTTCAGATTTGTTCAGTTTTAATTGATTTGAAGATTTATTCAGTGGGCAAGTCTGGTTTTGGTAATTCTGGTGACTTGTCAGCAGACCCTGCTGTTTTAATGAGATCAGTGATCTGTTGTTCAACAATAATGGATAGTTCATTGACATGCCTGGTCTCCTTTGTTTCCAGGAGCTTGAGCTCAGTTTTGGGGCACATATCAGCATTGTATAGTATGAAGGAGTCCATATCTAAATGGATGGAGTAGATTGGGAAATTTTGAGGTTTATCTTGGCTGCTGACCACATATTTCATGAGTGTCTCTCTGTACAGTCTCTTTGGCTGGCCAAAGACTGAAATTGTGGCATATGACATGTCTAGTTGCAAAGATCCTTGGAGCTTGGCACCCCAAGATCTTGATAGGAGCATACCATATTTAGGTGGAATGTCTGCTACTACTACATCCATCAGAATTGTATTTGCTGGATATTGGATTAGGGACACACAGAGGTCCTTGATCAGGCCTAAGCATCTGACCTGGCTGGAATCAAATGAAAATAAGTCTTTATAGGGTCTGGTGATGTCTAGACCAAGTTTCTCCATTACTGATTTAGGAATTAGGTTATGAGAGGCCCCTGAATCAAACACGGCATTGTGTAACACTTTGTCATGAATGTTTAGGCTTACATAGAATGGAGGAGTTCCTCCATCCCCTGATTTTCCATTGACTTCTGAGCCAAAAATCAGTTCTGGTTGGTCATCTAGAATGTTGACTGCATCCCTATTTTCTGGCACTTGCAATGATCTATTAATTTGTTGTCTGAAGACCTCAATTTTGGCTAGTTCAGATAGAGGGATTGCAATTTTCAGTTTTCCAATTTCTGTTTCAAGATTGAAGGGTTTTTCCATTTGAACCTTTATATTATGAGCAACAAATTTTTCCTTTTCTATTGAATTTTGGGTGAGCATGTCTTGAACAGGTATATTGTTTTGGGATGAGTTTGGGCTGGCTGTTTTTTCTAGAGGTTTTCCCAAAATCTCTGTTGGAAGAATGGGTTTGGATGTAGGTTTTACTGGAGGGTGTATGTCAGATACATCTTCCACTGTAACCTCTTTTTGGGGTTTTTTATCTGAGGACTCTGTTAAGACAACTTTGTCATTGGATTTCTTGGGCTGTTTGCTGTTTGCTTGTTTGGTATTCTCAGGTACATCTATGGTTCTACTTCTTAGTTTGTACTGTTTGTGTACTTCATAGACTGCTGTGTCATACCCTTCTCTGAAATCAAATGACTCACCTGATTTTGCCTGTAATTGTTTGTAATCTTGTGCTTGTTGACAATCTTCGATTTGTTGATCATCTTGTGTCAAGAATACTTGTTCTACACTATCCAAATCTATTGAGTTGATGTGGGGGTCCTCTATTTGTTCACTAGTGGTGGAGGCCTCTGCATAATTTTCTTGAAATGGAGGTCTGATGTTCTGATCAGGACTAGTTCTCCCAGCATTTGGGCTTTGGTTTTTCCTAAAATTTGGATTCCTAGTAGTGTTGCTTGTTTGTCCTTCCCAAGAGGACTTTCTCTCCATGGTCTCAACTCTATCTCCCAACCTTTCCATACCCTTCATGATTGCATCTAGCTTTTGATCAAAGGCTGAGGGCTCTTCTTTGAAAGTTATTCTCCTCTCATTTTTTGCTCTGGTTCTCTTGGCAATCAGATTTGCCTCTACACTTACAACTATATTATGCATGTCTGCAAGACTTGGAGGTGCTCTTTCTCTTAATTGGTATGCCATGTCTGGGTCAAATCCATCAAGAAATGTGATCAAGGCTAAGTCAGGAGGAGGTCTCAAGTTTTGAGGGATATCATTATATACATTGTTGAACCTATCACAGTAGTCTTGAACTGTCTCTTGTGAGCCCCTCTTCAGATTATCATACTCTGTCAGTATGTGAAGGGGGTCTTTCTTCTTTTCCCACCTGTTTAAAAAACTTAGGTACAAGGCATCAGGATTGACTATAGAATTTGCAGCCAGAGACCTAAACCAATTCCTTACATCCGCTGTCAAACTTTGCACAAAAATTTTCATTCTTACATCTTCATCATCAATCTCATAGTTCTCAAAATAGTCCTGCATCCTCTTCGTGTGTTGCTGGGTAGTATAAGTGCCATTCCCATCAAAGTAAGTGATTTTTCCTTGATAGTCTTGGGGCATTGCCCCTGGGTTTGCAGGCAGGACTAACGGAGGATATCTAGCCATGTTGGCAGGGATAAAAGGGGCACCAAGAAGGAGTGGGGCGGCTGGGACAATAGGGATAATAGGTATAACAAGAGTGAGGTGGGCAGGGGATGGGGGAGTTGGGAAACTACCTTGGGAGGTGGATGAAGAGCTAGGATATGTTGGGGTAGGGTGAGGATGAACTGATGGTTTGATAGGAGTGGGAATATAGCTCTGCTGATTTGGCTCAGTATCTGAATCTGAGAGCTCCCTTAGCTGTTCTTGTTTCTTTAGGATTTTGGGGATTAAGTTGGGGTTTTCAAAGATAGTTGGGGGATTAGGGTCAGGATTGGACCTAGTGAAACGAGATTTCTTCTTTGGAGCCAGCTTCTGAGTTTTCTTTCCTAAACTCCCTATGATAGGACTTTTAAACATGAAGCTCATTTCTTCTTACTTGGTATTTGACCTAAGTCCCCAATGGAGTCGCCATTTATGTTATCACTCAGGTTGTCACCTGCTTCCTAAAGGGAATATGACCGAGGTAACCACTGACCAATCTTGTAGTTACAGGTCCTAGCCTACCTGCAACCAGAGAGGGCTCTCTCTTTATAGTTTAGCTTTGTTTGATGAGTGTTTTAGACTAGTTATGATGCACTGTTTGTTTG
>APFE031368120.1:0-16576 GCA_000404065.3 Pinus taeda
AGACAGAGGACTTATGTGCTGAAATATTTGCTGGAGACATCTGAACCAGAGGAAAAAGTTGCAGATGAAGTTGCAAATGAAATTGCAGATGAAATTGCAGGTGACAAGCAAAGGAATGTTGCAGAGGGACAGGAAGTTTGGGAGGCAGCAACATCCATAGTGACAGCTAGAGCAACATGTGGGGCGACATTTATGGTGGCAGCTGAGAAAACATTGGCAGTAGCAAAATCCATGAGGGCACTGAAGCCTTATATTTTTTATTCTAACAATTGTTTTGTGAGTACATGTCTAAATGAAGATGCTGGGGAAAATCTGTTAGACAAAGAAATTGAACTGATGAGGCAGATGATGATGAAGGAATCCTGGAAGAAACCAGCAACAATAAAACAAAGGAGAAGCAGCAAAACAAAGACAACAGAAGATTGTGAAAGTCTAATCAGTGGAGCGATGCAGCATAAAGTGTGGAGACCTGGAGAAGAACAACAGACAGAAGCAGTGGCAAATGGAAAGTTGCAACACAAGATATGGGATCCAGGCAAACCTAGATCTGAACACATGATCAGGAGATCATGAAATTTTTCTACCTTGGGAGTCTGATGTGGGAGCATTCAGCCCAAGAGAAATTATTGTAAATAATAGTCATAGGGGGTCAAGCATTCTAGAATTATTTTCCTAAGTTACAAGTCAGTGTGATTAATTAGATGTTTCCAAAGTAAATAAATGGGAAAATAGGAAATGGGAGTGCTTTTAGGCATAAAGCAATGAATGTGGATCATTATGGGATAAGAGGCTTTTCTTGTTCTTAAAACAGGAAAAGATGGAATAAAGCTTCAAGATGCTTTTGTTAGGTGGATGCATTGCATGTAGAAGTTTTTATGTTTCAATCATTATGTAAAGCATGTCCATTATTATTATAAAATAAAGAGGCAGCTGAAGCTCTCATTGGAGGGGAGCGATGCCAGAAGTATCATGATTATATTTCCTCTTAGCGCCCCATGAATGATCGATTTCTTGATTAACTGATCTGTGTATCCAATATTTTATTTGGATGTGTATTGATGCGTTGAATGATATATATTCCTGTGAATTGATAGCGTGGAGGCAGTTTGGCTCTTGAATTCCTTATTATATAATCGCCTTTTTGAGATCTACCGAGAATAATAAGGAACAGTCGGGGTGATACTCTGTTTGTGCAGATTAATGGTATAATATCGAAACATTAGAAAGCCGGTTCGAGAGGCACCAGATCCCATTGTGAAACTGTTTGTTTGGTTGAAACAGAGATGGCTCGATTCATGCAGAAATTGGAGCGGCAGTTGGCAAAATTATAGTTTTTGAAGACGAGTTCAGTGGCGATCCTGTGTATGAAACTGTGTATGTAACAGTTCGGTGGCTTGCAGAAGAGAAGTTTGCATTGTAGCTGCATTAAGACAGGGCTACAATCTGACTTCAGCTTTGTTTAGGAAGAGTAATTGCGATATTAATTAAAATAAAGTAGTGAACGTGAAGTCGTGTCATATAGGTGCTGGATTACCCATAGATACCGCTATCTTGATGCATCCTATCAATGGCTCGTGCGCCCTGTTTTGGAAACTCATGGTTGGGACCATGATGTTGGGTATGAAGGAGTGAACTTAGAGAAGATGTTTGTGATTCGCAATAAAATTCCAGTCTCAATTTGAGGTCAAGTTACAAAGGACAAAAAGGAAGCCAACCTACAAATGGAATGTGTCGGGACTTTGAAACATGGAGAGGGAAAATGACTTCAGCAGGACTGGATATTCAGACCCTTGGTAAGGAGCTTGCATACACTCTGCGTACAGAAACTAGGTTTAGTAATTTTAAGCACAATAAAACAACAGCAAGACTTGCCATGACACTATTGGGTGATGCCATAACTGGTGGTATTAAGCTATAGGATTAGGTTTTGAATCGGCTCAGACTTGGCGCCAGGACAGTGAAATGATATCATGGATGTCGGGAATTTTCCAAGAAGGGCGATATTATGTGAAATTGGAATCGATTCTATAAACTGTGTGATTATGTTTGCATAGTTATATTTACAATGACATTGGCATGAGAATTTGTGCTGAGTTATTTGTTGAAAATTGCCGGGTGTTGAAGCGGGATTGGAAAATTATTTGAGGTGCATGCTTTATATGCATGAGTTGTAAAAGATCCTGGTTATATGCAGGCCAGACCTTGCATCAGGAAATTGGAGAGACTGTCATTAGAGCCAGCAAGCAGTCCATCATTAGCCTGGCCTGCATCATATAATATAATATATTAGGTTAGTTGATTAGAGAAAATAAAGAGATAGTTTGTTATGAAGTATTATGTAAATTGTGAAATTTAAGATTTAAATTTGTGGGAGTTTACTTTTTTATTATTTTTGCACTAGTCAAATGTGTCCAAAGATCAAAGCAAGTTATATTTCCAAAAAAAAATATTATTATATATCCATCTAAGCACTAATATAGTATGTTTTGAGAAAGACCAAATATCTCTAGGTACCAATCTCTTTTAGAGTGCAAAATTTGGAAAAAAATTGCATCCCTCGTTTGATAGAGCCCAATGAATCCATACTTGTTCTCTCTCTATAAAAATGCCTATTTTTTCATTGCTTAAATTGTATTTTTGAATGAAGTACGTAACTTAAACTTTGTAATTCCAAAAATTCTTTATAGAATTTTAAGAAAATTTGATAGAAGAAAATGTACCTAGAAAAACCAAAATATAAAATAATAAGTACTACTTTAAAATGTTTTTAACTAGATAATTTTTTTGCAATTACTTATATATATTAATATATGATAATACAAAACATGTGCCATTAAGACATTTTATCTATGAACTACATTATTCCCCCCACATTAATAATGATTTTTTGTTATTATATATTTTTGAGGGTATATATTACTTTATTTTAATTTTAATATTTAAAATATTTAAATTGATATTACAATTGAATTTTTTATTAATATCAATAGTTTAAATTCATATATTAAATTTAATATTAAGCCTTAAATGAATACAAAATCTCTCTCTTATTATTCTTATTAAATTATTTGATTTTATTTTTATTTTTATTTTTAACTTACAATTATTTTTAGACATTGAATATTTTATATATATGAACAACCAAAAATAAATTTTCTTCGTATAAGTAGATTTTATAATGAAGTTGATATAACCATAGATTACTAATATAGATATTCCCAAATAGATTTAAATTTAAAATTCGGTGTAGAGATATTTTTCAATGTATAAAACTACATTTCACTCTTAATTTTTTTTTACTTATTAATTTACTTTATCTCTTAAAACTAATAAAAATTATATTAGCTTTCATAATTATAGAACAGAAATATTTTATTTAATTAAAAACTAATATATATAAACATTTATTTTGTTTATTTATTATAATCCCAAAATTGTTATTTAACATATAAAAAATCACAAATAACCTTTATACTCAACTAGAAATACTCTTATTAACATAATAATTTGAAATATATTTTCTTAAACAATAAAACACATAAAATCATCTATCATATATTTTTTATCGCATAAAATCAAGTATCATAAAATTTTATATTATTATTATTATTTTTTTTTGTTTTTTAAAATAAAATTGAATACTTTAATTATTTAACTATTACAGCGTGTTTCTCACCTGGTAACTTTATTACGAATTTTCACTTGTTTACAGCACGTCATGACGTACCACATGATTCTGACCAACCACTCACTGACAGTGTTAGAATTTTGTAACAAAGAAATTTGTTTAACCCAAATTAGGTAGAGAGATGAGGGAAGGAAACACAAGGTAGACTCCATCCATTAGCAGACGTTGAGCATTAGAAAATTAGAGCAGGGGTTATACTAGCTAATCCAAGATAAATTGGCCCAACTTTGATACGCTTTAAAAAATCAAATTTATAAGTACCCACTACACCTTTTTTTCAAAGTAATTTACATGGACTTCTTGGTTTTTTTTTCGAGTGAAAGGGAACATCAAAGTTAGTTCATGTGGTTACATTATTTCAAGAAAGTGAAGTGTCTTCTTTGAATGGTGTATGAATAATTAATACGATATCCATTAAATTGGGTTATGAAAAATTGATTAAAAGGAGATTTTAGTATTTAAATGTTAAATGTTAGTGGCCATATGATAGGAGAATGAGATCAAAGAGTTCATGAGATATTTAATTATTATTAATTTAGTTTGAGTTATAATAATGTTTCAGTAAAAAAAAATATTTGATGTAGGTGGGGATGAAGAATAATACAAATAGTGATATATAAATTATATTTTTCAATGGATGAAATGTTTCAAATAATGAGATATGATATGTTTTTAACTAATTTAATTTTTATTTATTTATTTATTTAATTAATTTTTTTTCACATTATATGTTTAGATATTTGAGATTTTTACTAATTGAAATATATGAAGGAAAATTTTTGAGGCCAAATTTTGCAATGTATTAATTTTCCATGCTTTTCTCCCAAAAAAAATTCACAATTACTAGTTTTACTAAAAAAATATTTGTCCAAATTTTATATGGTAAAATTAGTTTACAGTAAAAATTGCCAAAATTTTATAGAGACTAAATAAAATCATTAAAAATTTGAATAAGATTATAAAAATATCACTAAACATTTGGCAATTTGCATAATGGAGACTAATAAGATTTGCCAAGATTTCTACACTTTAAGATAAATTTACATCCTTAAAATTTTCCCTAAGCTATATCTATCTAGAGTCTATTAAGCATAAAAGAAATGAAAATTTTTGTATTATTTAATTTTGTTACTTTAACCCTAATTTGGCTATTTTTTTTAAATAAATCCAATGCCATCATCTTGATTTTAAGAGCCAACCATAATACTGCTTTAGATTTCTTTAGTGCCTTTAGATTTTGGATATTTTACCACCATCATACTTCAACTTAGCCTTCCATGTAGCAATGCATTGTACCCTAATTGATAATTAAGTAATGTATACAACCAACACCATTTCTTTCCCAAGCTAAGGGATTTCTCCACTCCTTTAATCTAATATGCCCCCTTGTGAGTGTTAGAACAAAGCTAAGATATTTTTCCACTTCTTTAATCTAATCTTATGCCCCTTCTTAGTGCTGGAACAAACTTATTTAAGTAGATTTCAACCCATTCATAATCTAATCCAAGAAAATATGTTGATTACGAGTTTGGTAACAAGTAAGTGGTAAAGTTAGTCTTCTCAACTTTAAAATGCTATGATATTTAAGCCTTTTGTTTTGTCAAAATCAGACTTAAAATTATAACATCCCTGCATCCAAAATAGAATCATTACCTACTTTAACTTATTAATTATTACTTATCCCCCAAGAATTATTATCACTTATTAATGGAAAATCTAGAACTAAAGCCTTCATTACTTTAGTAACTTTTTTTATACTTTTTCCTAAAGTATAGATCCATTCTAAAAAGGTTCAAGGGGAAGTATACTCTGTTAAATCACTTTTTTTTCATAAACTATGGACTTGTTCTAAAAAGGTTCAATGGGAAATATAATTATTTTCAATCACCTTTTTCTTTTCCCACGTATTTTCCTTTTCACCAAACTTTGAACACTTTTGGTTGCAAAGGATTTTCCAAGTAAGAGAATATGTTTAAACTCTATCTACTCCTATCAATATGATTTTTAATATCCAACCACTTAGATAAATGAATGTCATTATTTTAACTTTTTCCTCTTCATAAAAAGTTAATACATACTTTCTCGAAGCTTTCTAAAGGCATTGTCTGTCGAGACAAAAAAAATTCACTGGAATCTGACCATTTTTCCTCAAAAAATATGAAAATAGAAGTGTGTGAATCATGTTTTTTTATCGTGGAAATGGATTCAACACCATAAAAAACGCTTGGAGCACCCAAAATCTTCAAACTTGATAGTTGTAATCCAAATTTCCCAAATTTTATGTTGGATTTTACGAAAATCTCGTCGGAATTTCCATTGATTTTCGGGAAAATTTGAAGCCATGCATTTTCTAAAACCCCTTGAGGACTATATGCAAAGAAATACTAATACATTGAGATGGATTCTGATTTAGTGTTAAAAAGAGTTAATCTTCCACCTATAGAGATTCATCAATTAAACCAATAATGAATTATGTTCTTAATCCTTTCCAATTGCTTTATATCATATATACATTTTCTTTCAAACAATATTTAATATATACATAGTTGATAGTAACATGTGCATTAAGGTATTTTATCTATGGACTACATTGTCCATATTAAAATGGTTTTTTTGTTATTAATATTTTTTTAAGTATACATCAATATTCCTTAATCATGCATATTAAATATCTTATTGATGACCCATATTTTAATTCATTATTATTATCAATATTTTTAAATTTTACATGTATCCTAAAATCATATTAAGAGTTAATGAATTAACATATCTGACTTATTATTCTATTATGAAGTACTTGATTTATTTTATTTTTATTTTTTAATTTTTTCCATTATTTTTGTTGTAGTAGACATTGAATATTTTACTATATACACAATATTAAAATTTCTCTTTCTATACATAAATATCTACATAGATTACTTAACATAGATATTGAAATAGTTTAGTTAAATTTATGTTGAAATATTTTCAAATGTATAAAGATTAAACACCTTATTCATATTTTTTTTTACTTCTAATTACTTTTATCTCTTTTTAAAGTTGATATGAAATTATATTACGTCAAAATATTTTATTTATGATTAAGAGTGAGCGAAATGTTTTTAACACATTAGATTGTAATATGAATAACAAATGGAGTGACTTGAGATTATTGATGTTTTTGTAATGATTTTAATTAAAACTAGCATTCATATTTGTTATTTATTATAGCTGAAATTATTTTTTTTTAACAGAAATATGTGTCATATTGAGCACGTCCAAAATCACGCATCACCCTCATATTAGATTAGAAATACACCTCAACACAATAAAAAATTAAATCATTTATCATAAAATTAACAAAATATTTTTCTCTCTAATACTGGATTAGAAATATGTCTCTCAACACAATAAAAAATTAACCAAATATTTATCATAAAATTAACAAAATATTTATTTTTCTATTTATGAATGTTCCACCACTCACACAAACTTTTGCAAATGAATAATATTATTTTATCCCTATTAATGCTCCCTCAACTGATATAGAGAAACGTTGGTTAGCTAAGTCACTAGATGACCTCAACCTACCTATCAATAAACATAAATCGATATGCAACAAACAGGATTTGTATATGTAGCGGAAATCTTCAAAATACTTCGAAGAGATAGACATATGTTGTAAGACAAGTAATTGTATATTGAATAATGTATATAGAATTGATGAGATGATTACAATGAAGGTGAGAGCTTGCTTATATACTCTAGACATATACCTCTTCACCAATGGTCATGTCCTTAGGGACATACCTCTTCATTAACTAATTACTAGTAAATTAATCACTATTTATCATTATTATTGTTTACATTATTTGTATTATTATATCTATATTTTATTCATAACATTGTCTTCCTCTTCAAAAAGCTTTGTCTTCAAAGCTTACTGATGAAAAAGCTTCATCTCTTTTTCTGTTTTGAATGTCTTCTCGTCTCAGGACTGTCATATCCATTGATACAAGAAGATATTATCCTTTGAGTAATAAATAAAATTGTTGGATTGAGAATGGATCTGACCATCCTAGATTAATTTTCTGTGAAATATTTATATTACTGAAATTTTGTAATGAATTGTTATCATAGGACTATATTATGCAAACTTCAGTATGCCTTGGAACATAAATTTGTTATTTCTGTTATGAATGGATCACATATATAGACTCACTTAGTTGTCTGCATTTATGGTTCAGATGTCGATAAGGAGTTTTTATTGTTGGATTTTCCCTTATCATGTGTGTGGCAATTTACTTATTTACTTCAGGGATTGTTGGTGTTGATTTGGTTATGGAATCATCACTTAGAATTTCCATTGTTTGAATTGCAACATCTGAATGCGTTTTAACTTTTATTGGTTTCTCATCTTCTTGAGTTATGATATTGACTGGATCGGTATTTGTTCCTTTATCTTCAACTTGGACCTATTACAACTGGAGATTTCAATACTCCTTCTTGAGTAAGTTGTTATAACTTGTCATTTAATGACTTCTTGTCACTTTTAAGCTTCTTTATTTGCATAAGAATATTTTGGTTATGATTCCTTAGACACAAAAGTTTATCATTTTATGAATCATTGACTTTGTCCTTACTATCTTTCTCTTTATCTTTTATACTTTTGATTTGTTCTAATAAATTTTTATTCGCCTATATTAAATGCAAATTTTCTTCTTCCTTTTCTGATAGATTCTTGTTGAATTTCTTCTCGAAACATTCATTTACTTCTTCTAATTTTTTTTTCTTATACCTTTGGACTTCTTGACCTTCTCAAGTAAATTTTTATTATAGTCCCTTAAACACCAAATTTCTTCATTACTTTCTGTTAATTCTTCATAAAAATGATCTTCAAGATCTTTATATATATATATTATACACTTCGTTCTTTTGTTGTAGTTTTGTGAGTTATTCCTTTAATCTTTTCATTTTCTCATTATTTTGATGTTCTTTTGTACTAAATAATTTCCTATATGTTGGACAACATAAATTGCAATTTTTTTTAATCTACTGTTACCCAATTTATGTTTTACAAAATGAACATTTAGGCCAAATAATGCTTGTTTATGGAATTCATCTTTAGTTTAGATTCCTCTATAACTGTCAAACATTATCCGAATTTTATGATATTATTATTTTAAATTGAATTTTTTTTTAACTTTGTCTATAATATAACCTTTTAATCAAATAAAATTTATAAAAATTAATGCTTCTTTGACTTTATATTAAAAACCCTTTCAAATTAAAACACTCTTTTCATCTAGAATTTAACCACCTAGTTTTATTTCACATGGAGGACTATACAGTCTGATTTAATTCCATTGGTGATTTTCGGTGGACTAACTCTTTTTCTGGTAAAATATTTTTAATTGCCACTTGAGTTTAACTGGTTAATAACAACTACGCTCGACCTGGTCAGAATTCACAAATTCTTTTTTGTTTTTTTTTAAATGCAACTCAAAACTTGGTTGGATTATGGATGGAGCATTCATTCAAATAATACTACGAAGTGGTATATGTGGTGAGTGATGACGGTTGTTGCGCAGGAGGAGAAATACAATGGTAAACATATGAATAAATGGTTTACCGTGAATAAATGGTTGCAGTGGGAATGGCGACTCGACGTCTGATTATGCAGTTTCATGCATCGGTGTTTCAATAGTCGGTTGCATGATTTTGTGAGTTCTAGAAGGGTTATGTTCACTGGGTAGTTTCGTGCAGTGGTGGCCGTTGTGAGAGGTGTCGTCGAGTGGCTGCGCTGCTTTGCTGAGTAAGAAGGTAGTTGCAGAGATGTTGGTCTCTCGTGAAGGGGTGCAGCGGTGAGTTTATTGACAATTGAACGATGACGGGCACGAGGCGAATGGTTGACGAGTCTCGTCAACCAGGTGAGTGGTTTTCTTTTTTGTTTTTTTTCATAATTTTTTTGCAACTCCATTTGTTTCTATACACATAAAAGAAATTTAAATATATTTTGAATTTTTTCGGATTTTTTATTTTATTTTTTTAATTTTTAATTTTATTAATTTAATATAACAAATAATTTGTTTTTAAATAAATTTTTTAATATATTTTTACAGTCCACATATATTTTTCTTTTCTTTTTATATATTTTTCTATTTTTTAAATGTTCAAAAATCTTAAGACAATACGGAGAATCTCCAAAACTATGTAGTGAAATGCTTGATTGTGATAACATGTTTATGAAGAGCACCAAACTGGCTCTATGGAGCCCTTGAGTGGCCAAAAAGTCAAACAACTCTAATATCAATACAACGAACCAAGTTTGCATATACAATGAAAATCTTCAAAATATAGTTCAAAAACGCAAAATCAAATCTTCAAAATAGTTCAAAAACGCAAAATCCGTTGTAAAACAAGTAAATGTCCGATATCAATACAACGGACCAAGTTCGCATATACAATAAAAATCTTCAAAAACGCAAACATCCATTGTAAAACAAGTAAATGTATATTAAATAATGTATATGGAATTGATGAAATAATTACAATGAAGATGAAGACTTGCTCATATATCTCTTCGCGAACAATAATTACGAATTAATTAATCATTATTTAGTGTGATTATTATTTAATATATTTATATTTTGCTCATCACACGATATTTATGTTCTGCCAATATGAACTATATTAATGCGTTTCCATATAAACAAAAAGCTCTGAGAGTAGAATTTTTCCGATCCGTTCTCATATAGCGTATCCACAAAAGTGTAATTTGTACAAGCTAGCAGCGTAATTTCTTGGTACGAATTATTTGTACAGAGTAAGGTAATGGCAATCATGCTAAAGTCAAACCGGATACTATTGGCTGGCTATGACTACTCCCGTAACATAAGGTAAGCTGACTATGTCAATAGTCTGACACGGATTTGTAGCTTCTTGTTCTAACCATCGGAGAAGAGATGGTGAGATCTTCATGTTCCGTCCCAGGAAGCAACTGAGCATTCCACTGGTTTAATGGAGTAGATCACTGCAGTAACCGTAGATCAAGTATTTGCCATTCTCCCACCTCTAATATTCCCTGAATGTGCCTCTGTTCCCTACCACCCACACCCATTGCAGAGATGCTCGTATGCAGACCGTACGACTCTCGACATCTGTGACGATTAGGGTATGGATAATCGAGATTCGCACATCAGGGATCGATCCATCACGTTCTTCTTGTAGATGGCATCAATTCAGTTTAAATATCGACATGTATTTACGTAGCCATTATTTGGGCCTCGCAGGGAGTCAACACCAGTCCAATGGTGGAATCCACAAAGGGCTGCAGTCCGTGCCACCACTTACCATCTTTTTATTGATTAGGGAAGAGCCCCGCGAGTTGCCCTTCGAATAACGTGGGCCTAGACCTATGATACAATTTATAAACTTTACGGAGACAAGCATGCCTTGCTGTGTATATTTTTTCCTCAATTAATTATTACTCGTGAGAATGAAATTTTGTGCCTATGATTATGTCTTCCATGCCCATAAAAAGTTACCTGTTCTGCTTCGTCAAACATAAATTTTTGTTCGGCCAACATATTAGTTCTTCATACCAAGGTCCATGATTATGTCTCCCATTCTCATAAAAATGAGCTGTTCTGCCTCCACTATATATAATGGGTCCTCTAATAAATACTTTTGGAGTTTTGTGTTCCATTACCCTTCCGGATCCTACATACAAAGTGACGGGGCAGGATAATAATTTTTTGGTGCGAAGTTTTACAGAAATTCGATGGTGAGAGATAGTTTCACGCGAATCTAAAGTCTCCTTTACATTAAAATGGAATACATGGGACTTGAGCGCTGATATCTATGACTTCCTTTCCGAGAGATCTTTGTTTATACATCCACAACATATGTCTAGTGACATCGGAGAATTTCAATTCTTGAAAGCACACAGACCAATTAAAAAGTGACTGTGTATCATTTTGAATGCACGCATGCCAATTAATGGAGTGACTCCAACCTTTGTGTCTCCTCCCTTTTTTTATTTTTTTATACCTTTCTTTCTTTTTAATATATAACTAAGACATTTATATTTAAATTTGAGGCGTTTATGTGACATTTATATTTAAGCTTTCAGGCGTGGGCCAATGGGAGTTACTTACATCACTTATTATTTTATGTGCGATGATTCCTTTGTAGACTGGGGTTACCTAACGTGCTTTTTTATGTTGACCATTATATACAGAGGGTGTAAAAAGAGTACAAATAATTTTGAAATATATTAATTATTATTATATATATATTATATATATATATATAAATATATATATTAGTATATATTATATAATATATATATATATATAAAGTAATTTAATATGAATTAAATTATGATAAAATAAAGTTATATATATATAATTGTAATTTTGACATTCTTAAAAAATTAATGGTCAAAAAGTTTTTATTGAAAAAATGGTGAAAAGAGAAAGTAGAGATGTAAAAAATTCAAAATCCCACTCTATTGGTCTAGATGTAAATTTGGAATTTTTATTTTTTTTATTAGAACATTTGTATTTCATTAACAAAACAAGATTATAGAGTTTTTGTTTCAGATCTCACTCACTCACTGTTAGATATCATAGAACTAGAATAACCTTGAAAACCAAGTACCACAAAAGTTGAGAATATCTTGTAACTTTATATATTATTGTGAAAGGTGGTTTATTGCAACTTAAAGTGTGGATACTAGATTTATGGTAAGATATAAAGGGCATTTGTTTCAAATCTTCAATATCAATTTTTATATGTATTGTAATTGAAAGATTGTATCTACCATATTATTGTGAATAATGGATTTCTCTACAATATTATTGTGAATGAGAGCAAGCGAAGCATGAAAACTATGCTAAGTTTCCCACAACTAGCTTTGGGGTAAGTGGAGATGCATTTGTAGTAATGAGCTTGGGATTTTAAGGATTTCATAAAGGACAAGGTTGTGAGCATTATTATTGTTTACGCAATCATATTTATTGTTTTACATTGGAATTTTTTTAGGGGATGTCGAGTAATTGATAATGAATTTGTTGGAATATATCGTCTAGGAAGAGATGGAGGTGAGTCCAACCATAATTATATTCAAGAGGATGGGACATGTATGAGTGGATAAATTCTTGGAACTACATGATCAAAGCATCAACTTTATCTCCATTGGATCTGGAGAACTAATTTTGACATTTTGACTATGTTTGTAAAAGATAATCCTTGATAGTTGAATAAATGCTTAAGAAAGGTTTCTACAACCATAAGATGATTTAGGATCCAAGGAGATGACAAAAATTATTGTACTTGTTCTAAATTAGTAGTCAATTATTAATTCTCTTGGTCCAAATGTTGCATTTGATGAACTAAGTCTATGATATCTTCATGGTGTATCTGAACATAATATTTGGAATTTTTTTTTGTATATGTTCCATGTATTTATCTTGGTGTGCATCCATGTAAGGATATGAGGTTGAAATTGAATGTTTTAGATGTGGATCATAGGATGTTGCTATATAACAATTAAAGTCATGTCTAGGCTTAATGGATTCCATTTTTCCTCCAAGTTCTCAAATTATTTATGTTCAATTTGGGAGAGTCGATGAAATACTTGATCATAATAGAAATATTCTCAATGTGAATTGTGTTCTCACCCTATCAATAATTAGTAGAAGTCATGCCTAGAAGGACAAAACTTGTGTTGTAGGTTAGAAGGAGAGGAAGAATGTATTCAACAAAAAAAAGAGTAACACAAAAAAACATGGGAGGCGATAAGTATTAAATCCTTGATATCCCTTTCTGATAAAACAAAATAAAAAATGGAAACAAATCCTAACTTAAGCATTATTCAAGTGCTTCTCAATGGCTAAAATCCAAGATTAGTATGAAAACTATGATAGATAGAAAAAAACAACATGGATACCTTTCCATAATATTGGCATTAGTTGAGGACAATATTAATATCGAATTTCAAGCTTGCAAGATAGTGAAATGATTTTATAAGTTGAACCACTTAAAAGAATAAGCAAGTATACCGTAACACACATAAAAATCCTCAATATAAATTAAAGATAAAGCAACATGTTATATAGAAATAGGAACTCAATGAAAATCATAAGTGAAATTGCATTGAGCATATCTTCCCATTGGATATTCATAGGTTGACTTTGTCCTATGTGGTGTAATTATAGTGTATGTGGTACAAAGTGATGAAATTGTGGTCTATGTAGTGTGAAAATGGTTGATGTGATGTATATGGAGAAGTTATTGGTCTGTACAACAAATAATGATTTTTGATATGATTAGATATTTGATTTCAAAATAGTAACATGGAATTATATATTATGTTCAAATGTGTTGAATGATCTAGGAGACATTTTATTATTGTCAAGTTTCATGTTGCCATTATTAGTTGATGGGACCCATTTGAATATTTTAATAATGCTATAGAGGAGAGAAAGATGTTTGTGTAGACGGGTTTGAGCCTTATCAAATATTCTATGAGGATATGTGTGACTCTTATATTGACTACTCCTCTCACTTGGATAGGCTGATAATAAATCTAAAAAATGTTTAAAATCTCACACATCCATTTAGTGTTATGGAATTAGAAGATAATCATGCAGCATTAAAGATGACATGATATCTAAATTACACTTGCGAATAAACAAATATGAAAAAAAACTTTGAAATAATTACAAATAAAAAAATATTATTTAAAATAAAAGTTAAAATAAAAGTTTGCATTTATTAAAACAAAGAAACATAAATCTTGAGAAGCCATATATATGGAAATAATGTAAAAGCGACATTTGTGAAGCCATACAAAAATATAGATCTATTTTTATAGAAAAAAAAAAATCATTATGTATCATTGTTACACAATTATGGATGACCCCCATTGAGCGGAGGGTGATCCAAAAATTTTAACATCCTATTTTATTCATTTACATGTACACTTAAAAGTTTGGGAGATTTATGAAATTCTCTAAATGTTGTTGTGAAAGGTGGTTTATTATCACTTGAAAGTGTACATCAAAATCAATTTTCAATAAAGGGTATTTGCTTTAAATTTTTAATATTAATTTTCATTAAGCATTGTACTCCAAACGTTATATGTAAAATATTATTGTGAATGAGATCATACTAAACATGATAATTATGTCATGTTCCCCACAATTGGAATAAATGGAGATGCATTTGGAATAATAAGATAGCATTTTGAGGATTTCAAAATGACGAGGTTGTGAGCATTATTCTTGTCTAGATAATGTATTTGTTTCTTTAGATTGACAATGTCATAAGAGATGTCTAGTAATTGACGATGAATTGGTTGGTGTAGATAAGTTGTGGGAAATATCGTTGTCGACATAATTCATTTCTTTCTTTAGAATGACAATCTGTTAGAGGGTGTCTAGTAATTGATGATGAATTAGTTGGAGTAAATCATTAAGGAGGAGATGGAGGTAAGGATAGCCATAATTATGTTCAAGAGGGTGAGTCATGTATAAATGGATAATATTGAATTGATCTCCATAAATTTTGAGCGTTTATTTTGATTTTTTAATTATGCCTATAAAAAACATCCTTGAAACCAGATGCATGCTTGTAAAATGTTTGTACAATCGTAAGAAGATTTAGGATCTAAGGAGGTGATGAAATGAATTTCCATTTTTCCAAATTATAATTCAATTCCCAATATGCTTGGCCATCATGTTCAATTTTATAAAGTAACCAATCTCTAATATATTCATCATGTCTCTCAACATAGCATTTGGAAAAACAATGTATATATTAGATATCTATTTGGCTTGGTGTGCATCCACTTAAGCTAGGGGTGTAGAATTTGAATTGATAGATGTAAACCATGGGATTCTGTCACATACCATAGCCATCTCTAGCCTAAATGGATTCCCTTTCTCCTCCAATTTCTCAAAATATATGTGTTCATTTCTGGAGAGTCAATGGAATGTTCTATCTTAATAGAAATATTTTCAAAATGAATTTTGTTCTTACCCTAAAAGCAACTAGTAGATGCCATGCATAGAAGGACACACAAAAATATCTAAAAATTATGTTTTAGGTGAGAAGGATACTAAGGATGCACTTGATAAAAAAAGTAGCACCAAACAACATAGGAGGTGTTAAATATGAAATCCTTAGTAGGCATTTCCATCTAGATAAAATTGAAGACTAGAAATAAATCTTAGCTAGAGCATCATTGTAATGCTCCCTATTAACCAAAATTCAATGTGATGTGAAGACTATGATACAAAAACAACACCAATAGGGCTACCTTACCATAGTAAACTCTTGATGCCGACTAATGACATTACTAATATCGAAATTGGATCTAGCAACAAAATGGAATGAGCTTTTATCAATTGAATCAACAAAAGTAAGGACATTCTAGCACCCACATAGTATCTTGAGTTGAAATTAAAAATAAAACAAAATGATAAGTAAAATGGGGGCTTAAGGGAAATCATAAGAGAAATAACATTATAGATACCTTCTTGTTTAACATTAATAGCTTTACTACATTTATGTGGTTCAATTGTAATATGTGTGGTGTAATTAATGAGATTGTGGTCTATTTGGAACATGTAGTGTAAAATCAATTTAGGTGATGTGTATGGAAAGCTTGTTGGTTTATGAAATGCATTATGAAATAATATAAAAAAAATTCCATTATACACAAATTTGACATTTTCGTTTTTAATTATGAGGAGTTATCTAACTATTTTAATAATATTGTATAGAAAACAATAAAAAAATACTATATAATATTGTGAAGGGATATATATGACTCTCATAATAATTATCCTTCTTGGCAAATAAATTGACATTAAAATTATAATCTATTTTTTAATT